>VDFB02293676.1:0-123425 GCA_007258455.2 Sequoia sempervirens
TTTTTTCATGTGAGACTTCTTGGGAAGTTAAGACAGCAACATGAGGAAAATCCTTCCTCATCAAATCTTCAGTACGATCTTGTATGAACTCCTTAGACTCATCACCAACATCATCACTTGCTGTCACATGCAAATCTAGGGAAGTATTATGAAGCTCTCCCACACATTCCTCAACTGTCAAGGTTTCTATATCAAGCTTACGATCATTCTGAGGTGACATGTGCACCTTGCTTGTGCCTTCTTCAATATTAGTTGACTGATTTTTCTCTTCGACATGTTCATTTGTGGGCTGCAAACCACAAATAGACACTTCTTCTTCCTTCCTTGCTCCTGCAACCATTGTATGTTCTGTTTCCTCCTTAATCATTTTCTTGATGTAGTTGACCATAGCCCGCTTTCCAGGGTGATAAATCACCACCCAATCCAAAAAGGCATCAAAAGAAACACCGTTCTTAAACTCATTTGTCATGCTCTGATAATCTCTGTAGAGTATGTCAGCCTCGTGTTCACATTTCCTCTTGAACTGGCATTCTTTAGAAACCCCAATCAAATCTGACTTCTCAGACTTGGCATAAATTTTTCTGATTCCACACCTTAACTCAGGATCCTTCAATAGCGTATACAGATCATGCATTAACTCAAGTAGAGACTTCTCTGTAGTCATCTCTCTCTGTATGTAGTGTCTGATACCTCTGTCACTCATATGTCAAGTGAACTCTGTTGAGCACAGGATAGCAGGATCTTGGCTCTGATACCACTGAAATATTCCGAGCCAAATTTTTTCGTTTTTTCAATTTTCAAAGTACAAAGCAGTGCACCCGTTAAGGTTAGGGAATAAACCAAATCGTGCGAGAAAGCAACTCTAACCAGAATGGCGCCGATGATGGCGAGCATTGGTCAGATGGTCTTCTACTCTAAAAACTGGAAAGGGAACTCGTCGTCAAGTATGTGCTACCCAATCCAATGCGGAGTGAGGGGCGACCATATGACGGAGTGATTACAATAACAGTTCTAGAAAAGGAAATGCTGAAAGATGAAAACTACTCGACACCCAGAATGTGCTTTCTACCCAGACTGGGATAGTAGCTACCATAGGGCGGAGCTGTAACCATTACAATAACTTTGGATGAAATAAAGCATTACAAATCAGATTTGAGTAAGCTTGATAGATACTGCCAGTACTACTGTCAGTTTACAAAGAAGATCATTCACTTGCCACAATATGAGAGATGATAACTTGCTAACAATACAAATCAGCATGTAACAGCTTTGCAACAATATTGATGAATTACTTTGCTGAGAAATAAAGCTTAAAACAGCAAGAGTATAAACAGATCCAACCTTTCTCAACTTGGGCAATCACAATGAAGTCTTTACGTTGCTTTTAAAGAGTTATCACCACCAGCCAATAGAGAAATGGCAGATTTATTCGAACTGCTGTAACAGACCTGCACCTTTCACACAAAAACCAGCAACAAGGATTCCTTGGAATGCTCGGAACTCACTATTCTCTCATTCAAATGGCTTGATATCAATTGCAAATAACTAATAGAAGAGAGGCGCTCATACCAAGACCCAAAGACACTCTTAAAATGCAGCTGACATTTAATGCACAGAACCCAAGACCTCTAAAGAGTACGGCCCAGCTGAAAGGGGGCGATTTCCTTTATAAAATCTGATCCTTCAAATTAAAATCTACAAATTTGCAAACATGGGCGCCTAGCCAAGAAGGATGGAATGAAACAATACCCACAATGAATTTTTGTGTCTTTTTTTATTTACAAATAAAATTACGGATCTGCTGTAGCAAACTTGCAAAAACTAAAAACATCTAATATGCCAAAACTGAATCTACTTGGACAAATGCAGATTACAATGCAAAACTCACTACAAAACACTCAATTAAGCAAACCTCTCCACTAGGTGCTGTCTCTCAAGCACGAAGTCGAGCCCAGACTAGGAGGCATTCATTCCTCGAAGTAATTCCGCAACCATTTCGGCAGCATAACATTAGCATAGACCAAAGATGGTAAATGATGCTCCGAGACTCCTTTTTATAATTCTCCAGTTGACTTCACAAACCCTAAAATCCGCTTTTAGGTCAAAATCCAATCTCCTCAAGGATGGGCGTACTTTCTCTTCAAGGCTTAAGATATAATATTTTAAATGAATATCATACTTTAATAATTACGCCCTTCATAACATTGCTTTGACTTTGGGAATAATTAAAATAATCTCTTAATGAGGGCGCCACCCTCAAAAACCTACCTTTTTAAAAACAACATTACGTCATTAAATCTAAGCCAAGGGGTCAACGTTAAAATATAATATTTAAACGTGACTTTTTAATTAAATGACTTAGCTTATCCTTCTGAATGTGCCCTGAAGCCAATACTGAGCAAAACATCTGACCAAACTGAAGCAGGAAGTCAACCGAGCTGAACTCAACTGGAAAGCTGCCAAAAATAGAATTTACTAAAAATAGTAAATTCCAAAAAGTGCTCTGAATGCCGAGATGATCATACCACTGCGAAGCTCTCTGAAAACCCAGAAAGGATCCGCAATTGAATCCATCATCTCAGAGCAAAGACCTCCTCAAAAATAGGAAACCCTAATTTATCTTCCGACTAGCCTTCGAGTTCCCAAAGAAAAGGCCAACAGTCACTGGAAAGATCAGGTTTGAGAAGGGGACATTACACAATTTGGGCGCACTATCTAGAGAAGCTAGAAAAGTCACCTCAAGCCTATAAAAAGAGGCTCTTGTTCATTCATTTATCATCCATGAAGAATTATATCGAAATGCTGCCAAAATGGTGACTGGTTTGCTTTGAGGAATGCATACCTCCTAGCTTGGACTTAGTTTCTTGCTTGAAAGATAGCAACTAGCTAAGTGAGAAGGTTGTTCTTTACTCAGAGGAACAGATTGAGCTTATTGTAATGGAGTCTTTACATGTTTACAGATTGAGCTTGGACTTTGGTGTGTCTGTCAGTTTACAGGTTGCTGATTTTGGTGTGGCTGAAGTAGGTTTTCATTCATAGCTCTTTAGGCGAATTTTGTTGGCTTTTGGGTATTGGCTCATTCATTTCCTTGGCTCAGGGCCTCCCTTTGTGCAAGTTTTGGTAATTATTTGTCGAGTCTTGAATTTTCAATAGCAGGTCGCCCCTTTTACCAGGTCGTACCCTTGTCTAGAGGTGTCTTGGGAAGCGTAGAAAATAAACATCTCCAATTTGCAGCAGTTTCTTAGTCATAGCTTGGTCGCCATCTTCCTAGGAGTCCTTTGCATTTGGTTTCATGTCATTTGGAGTAGTTATGAGTGAGCTATGAGCATTTTAGTGAGTTTCTTAGTTGCTGGTCTGTAGTTTTCAGTTTGTAGAAGTTGGAGTTTTTGGGGTGGTTTTTCATATCTAGCGAGTCTTTGAAGATTGCAGATCAAATAATAACATTTGCAGCTTCTTGGACAACTTAACCATTGGCTTCTTGCAAGATTTATTTTAATTGTAAAGTTGTTTTAGTGGTACTAATCAGCTCTATTTACATTCTACAATTTCCTATTGTATTCCCACTTTTAGTGGAAGAGACTAGCCTCGCCGCCTTGTTTACTTTCTGTTTAAGCATTATCATTCCCACCATTGGTGGAAGAGATAGGCCTCACCATTTTGCATATTGTAACTGGACCGGCTTGCCACACTTCTTTACTTTCAATACTTGCATTGCTGATCAGCTAAGTCATCAATTTACTTTTTGTACTTGCATTCATATTGCTAATCGGTTGAGCGGTCAAATCACTCCCGCTGAATAAGTGGTTGAGTTGCATTGTAATTTTCCAGCTTTTAGTTTACAAGCTAATGATCCCCGACGTCATTTGTTCACACCTCGCCTGTCATTGGGATCTTGGTGTACATTCTTGGTGTAGGGTTACATTTATAGTGCTGGTTTTGGTTTTGCTAATGCTAACAGGTGAAATTGTTGAAGTTGTTGTTGCTAAAATTTGAAAAAAATATAAGGGGGTCATTTCAGTGGTATCAAAGCCATGATCCTGCCATCCTGTGACCAACAGAGTTCAATTGATAGATGAGTGATAGAGCCAATAGATACTACGCCAGAAGTTAGGTGAGAAATTAGCCATAGTCTCCATCAGTTCCAGAGGTAGATACATTTTTAGATGCTTTGAGAGAAAATAGTAAAGCAGTAGATACTGGTAAAGCAGTTGAAAACATGTCAAAAACTATTAGGCAGACCATGGATGCTAGAATGGAAAAGAAATCTGATGGTATAATAGATATGATGTCGCGGTTGCTTGCAAGAATGGATCAGCAAGCGGCTCAAAATCAACCCCAAAATCAAAACAATAACATTGGAGAAACAGTGGTGTTAATAGTAACAATAATGCGGGGACCAATGGAAGAAACAAAGCTATTGGCCAACATGAGGCCACCTCTAGAGGTTCAACCACTAGACCTCTTTTCCCTGCCTTCACTCAGAGGGAAGAATCTTAGGCGGAGCCCGTGGTACCTTTTGCAGATGATGCAAGACAAGCCTACATGGAGTACGTCACTTTACCTCCTGATTTTAGAGACCAATGGTCCTTTGATCAGTTCATGAATCAAAGAAGCAGAAGGAATGGCGACAGAGTTGAAAACTGTGCTCCTATGGTTCCTAGAACAGATTATCAGCAAGCCCTCGGGAAGGTGACTTTGGCTCACTTTGATGGAAGTTGTTGGCGTAACAACTAGCACCTCTGGAGTAAGAGTTGGTACGGACAGCTATGCACACTACGCAATGAGTGCTCTTCAAATTAGGAGGGGAAGCTCCCTCATTATGCTTGACAAAAGTACTTGCAAATGGAAATAAACTAAACTAAATCCTGTCTTTTTGTTTCAGCTGTAGAGGTACAAGGCTTTCTCGAAAACTATATACGTTGCAGCTGAGTATTTTCTGGTTTTGCAGACTACTAACTACAACTAAACTTAATTACTTAAATTCTATCCAGTTTCCTCAAGAAAAACAGAGCATGAGGAAACGGAGGAAGGCTTGACTATCAGACGATAAACGAGTGTAGATTCTCAACTTGAAGGCAAGGTGGCACATCTATCAGCTCAATCTAAACACGCTTATTGGTAACAACATCACACGATAAATTTAATACGGATTCTCTACTTGAAGGCAAGGTGGCACAACTATTGTTGTGACGTTTTTCACACATCGCCCCATTGCAAATGGGGACCCCCTAATTTTGGCTTTGCTTTTCGTTCGTTTTGTCGTTGTCTCTCTTTTCTACTGTCTATCTTCTCGGGATTGTACCCGTCTGTGAGCTTAAATGTAAGATTTTGGCTAAGTCTAGAAATTGGGGTTTTGAATTTTCCGGCCAACCTGAAGTCAAATGAGGTGAATAAATTGCAAATTAGCCTAACGTTGATGTCAACACATTTTTGGCAGGTTCCCACAAAAATTTCATTGAATTCTGGCAACTTACTATTTTTAGTAAGTGTGCAATTACGGGCAATTTGTCAACATTCTTGAGATTCCGACAGTCACATTGCGTCCAGAGCATATCAGGCTACTCACAGGTTAAATTTGAACTGAAACGAACAACCTGCTATTTTTAGCAGTCTAGCTTCCATAGCAGATTTCAAGGTCTAGATGTTACATTTTCTGATGCATGTCCGGAGATTCCTTCTGGGTTTTTCGAGACCTTCGCGGCGATATGACATGCAAAACGAGATGATGACTTTCAGCATTCGGCCTTCGGAGGCTAATATTAGGGTTTGCATGCAGATATTTTCGGCGCATGTCGGCATATTCGTTCTGGGTTTTCCAAGAGCTTCGCAACGATGTAACATGCAAATGGAGCTGACCACTTTTCGGAAACTTACTATTTTTAGCCAGTGCACGCATGTTGAAGATTTTTTCTGGGTTTTTCTGGGTTTTTCAAGATTTTTCGGGCAGTGTGACATGCAAGATCATCCGACAGCTGGTTGATCACTTTTCAGGCCGCTTTCTATTTTTAGCAGGTATTACTTGGGCAGCAGCTCGACACTTCAGAACTGCAAACTGACTAGCGTACAATTGAAACGACGTCAAACGGAGCTCATCTGGGTTTGGTTACGCATAAAATGGTTTCGAAATACAAAAATGAGGAGTCAGTTGGGTCAAATTGCCCAAAACCGGCACCTTAATATCAATCAGCATCCTTTCGAGAGTCTGCTGGCAAAATTTGAAGGCAATCGGAGAACCTGCTATTTTTAGTAAGGCATTCCAGACGCAGGCTATAAATAGAAAGTTGATCTCGGCGTCAGCGTACACAGGCAAGTTCACCAGCGATGGGCCCACTGTCCAAATTTCCAAGCAAACGGAGCAAGGAAGGTTTCAGAAACAGACACTTACTATAAATAGTAAGTCACCTCAGCAGCGGCTATAATTGGCAGGTCAGCAGCAGATCTCAGCAAGCACAAGTCAAACATGTGATGAAAAGTCCTTGGCGCGAATTTCAAGGCAAACAGAGTTACAGAGAATGAAGAATCAGTTAATTGCTATTTTTAGCAGGTCAATTAGGGTTTCCTAAAATCAAGGGCGGAACCTGACATTCACGAAGAATCAGCATCCGATGGCAATCACCATGCTTCAGGCATTCAACACACAAAATTTGAAGACTTCCTGAGAAGTTGCTATTTTTAGCAGGCTGCTAAAAATAGCAGGTACAAACGGACATCAGGCGCTGACAGAAAAGGTTAGTCGAAATTCAAAGCAAAGTGAAAATCAGGCATTAGGAGTCAGAATCCAGTCAATGGCGCGAAATTTCAGGAACTTTCTAAAAATAGAAAGTCAAGGCGAGTTAGGGTTGACCATGGAAAATCAACTCAAATCTGGCAACAGGCATAAAATTTGCTAAATTGGATAAAATTTCAAATCCAGCATTAAGGCCCACTTTGAAGGCTGAACGGAGGTGAAAAATTTTCTAAGTGTCGGAATTGAATGTAGACCCTTGCAAAAGCGCCCCTCTTGACAAAAATGAAAGCTTAGTATGCTAAATGCGCCTAGTCACAAAATGGAAGTTGACTATCTCAAATGCGCCCCCCTAGTCAAAATTGGATGTTGACCATGTGGAATGCGCCCATGTGCCAAAATGGAACCTTGATAGGTGAAATGCGCCTCAGTGCAAAAAGTAAAAGTTGGATGTAGCAAATGCGCCCCAAGTCTAAGGAGGAACGTCGAGGCCAGAGCACGATGTTTGGAGGTGGTGAAGCACGATGATATTACGACCTTCGGAGGAAGATAAAGTTTTGAAGGAAAGTTGCAAGAAATGGCTAAGTGTTGGAGTTTCTCCTCAGGAATCCAATGTGCACCCATGGCAAGCGGAAATGATCTAGTCCAAGACTGAGAAGTCCTTCAAATTCAAGAATGGAAGTTCGAGCAAGGATCAAGAAGAAGATCGAAAACAGTGTGAACGCGTCCGTAGACGGGAATCTTCTAGAAGGGTGGTGGCCATTAATGACGCATTTATTACCCCACTCTCCTTTGTGGCGGTTTTTAGGGCAAATCATGTTTAGGGCTGAGGTGGCACGATCTGGGCCATCCAGCCGATTGTAATCTGAGCCGTCCGTTGGACTTGGCCAGCTATATAAAGGGGGAGTCCCCCTCATTTGTACCTTCAGTAGACATTAGACAGTAGAGAAGATTAGAGTAGGAGTTAGAATAAAGAGATAACTTAGAAGTAGATTGATAGTGTAGTTGGAGGAGAAGGAAAGTTTTCCTTTGAAAACTTTTGTAAGAAATTGTCGTGTAAAACTTTCATAATAAAAGATCTTTCATTGATGGTGAAATTCATCTTTGTTGTGGATAGCTAGCGAGGTTTCTTCATCCCTTCTACTTCAAGTAGTGTAGAGTAGCGTAAATTTCATTTTCATGCAAGTAGTAGATGTTAATTGTGGAATGTGGTGTTTGATTTAAGCAACTTCGTCTATCCATACCACTAGTGTATTCGCTGATGGTGAATGCACCTTGTGTGGTCAACTGGAATATCATGTACTTACTTCAATCACAGTTTGAATAATGGTATGCGTCGTTGTGATGGTATCTTTATGTCAAGTGGTGGTTTGAACATCTTTTGTCATCTCCCTAGAAGACTGCACCGACTCCGTGGAAGCTGTCCGATGCGAGGCAAAACGAAGTTTGGTAGAAGTTTGCTGAAGTTGAGCTCCATATCCCACGCCTTAGAATAGATTCAAACTCTCTTAACCCTACCCATTTAAATTCAGTACTTTCCGGTTAGAATAGGAAACCCGCAGTTCATCGATAAATCTTTCGAGCATTTGAATTCCTTTCTCCGTTGCCGAACAATTCCGTAAGTCCCTTTGAAATACCAGCAAATCACATCGAGCCAAACTGAGCCTATTCGCACTAAAGGAACCTTGGAGTTGAACGCACGAACTTTCTTGCAATCTTAGCGTGCGGAATACTTTGATCAAGAGAGGATAGGGTAGCCGTTGGCGACTTTATTCTGCGTTGGTGCGGTCACGAAAAACACATCAACACAGCTCAATCCAAATAAGTTTATTATTCACAACAACAGACGATAAACGAGTGCAGATTCTCTACTTGAAGGCAAGGTGGCACAACTATCATCTCAATCTGAACAAGCTTATTGAACACAAAACAGATTTTATCTAACTATGGAAAGAATTCACCATTACGATTGCATGAAACCCTATGTGGCATAACAATTAATCATAATAGTAAAGACGCATGAACAAATACCAAAAGAGCAATATTGAGGGCAAGGTAGGCACAACATATATTTCTCTCTCAAGCAAAAGTTAATTACAAATGAGCAAAGCTCTTATTTATAGACATCAAAAGGTGTAGGGAACCCTAAAATCACCTTGAGTCAATTCATAGCCTTGCAATGCATGCAAGATTTATTGCTAAGCCCTAATTAAAGAAACTATACAAAGAATCGGGAAAACTACCATCGGCCAACCTAAACATCTAATCTAAAAATGGACAACTGTGCAAGCATGCACGTCCTTATTGAAAGCGAGTTAACTGGAAGACTATCATCAGTTAACGAAAACCCTAAATGAAACTCCAAGTGTGTAAAGCTAATCTTAGAATAGATATACATGAGACGAGACAGCGAGTTAACTTGAGAAGGAAACGCCAAGTTTAACTCCTGTGTGTAATGTCTATCCTGAGAAGTGGGAACTGAAGTTTACTGTCCGTGATCTCGAGCAATCAATCCCTCAATGAGATTGTTAACTGTATCACTATCTGGAGCTATGAGACTCTGTCGAAGAATGCTATGTCGGTGCAGCATATCCTCACCAGCTGTGATCTGAGACTGAAGTTCACCTCTGCTCCTTGTTGCCTCATCGAACAATGCTGACATGACTGTAAGCTGAGTAACCTTACAGCCAACGGTCTCCCCATTGAAAATGGTATGAATGAGTGCTTGAAGCTTTGACTGAACATTGGTAAGCTCAACGTAGGCACCACCCTCAATCTGATATTGGCACGGTAAGCGAGAAACCAAAGTTCTCACCGACCGGAGTGCACTAGTAACGTGCTCTCTACTCTCAACCAACTCTAACGCCAAAGTCTCTTCTATCTTCGCCTTGAAAACCAACTGTGTTTTCCAAGAGTAGATAACTTCCTTATCCTCTGCATCTATGACTGCATCATATGCCACACTCAAGTGAGCAATCATAATCTCATCCCGGGGTTTATTAATCACCATATCTCGCTCCTCATCCTGGAGACGAATACGGAGCTCTCGTGCATTATACCGCAACTGATATAACTCTGCAAGCATAGCACGGCCTCTAGCAACGAACTCCTCCTCCCACTCATCCAAACGCTTGCCATATGCAACTAAATGATTAAGTTGACTTTGCTCTACTGGAGGCTCAAGCATCGGCGGGAGTGTGGCGATGACCTCTGGTCTATGTACAAGGCTAGAAATATACTGACGAAGCTATCTAATTTCAGCCTTGAGGGCTGCCTTATCTTCTCCGTCCTTCAGTATTCTATCCCTGGCACTGTCTGTAGCAACTTGTAGGAGATCAACCTGGGTCTGGCGTGTGCTACGACCAAGGTTGACTGTGATAACCTCAAAATCCTAAGATTCCAACTCAACCAAGCTCTTCCCCTATGAAGGTACAGCAGTCTCGACTACAATCTCCATGTCAGTATTCCTCTGCACGTGAACCATGTTCTTGACCCTCTTGTCTAGCGCATCCTGATAAACCTCATCAAAATCGGAATGATTAAGAACATAGGATGGCTGCCTCCTCTTCCTTCCAAGCTGAGATTCGATCCAAGATTGATCTCAGCTAATACTACTAGAAGGGTTTGTACTAGCAACAGGAAGTTGCGATGAAAGTGAATGTGTAGAGGACACACTGCGAGGTGGAGAGTCTAAATCCAATTCAATGTGAATTGGGACTGGTGACTGCTCTGGAACTAGCGTAGGAACTTGAGGATGAACCTCAGGCACTGGTGGACTCTGAACTAGTCTCTGAACTGGCTCTACAACCAGCTGTTTGTCAGGCTCCGTGTGTGTAACAGTGGCAAGCGCCTTGCCCTTTGAATTATTTGGCGCTTGACCTTTCTTAGGAGGGTTACTCCTTTTCTTTTGTTTAGGTTTTGACGAGGAAGGTAACGAAGGATTCACCACTACTGGCGGCTCTGCTCTGGGCATACTTACCCTCCTTGTCTTCTTGCTGTCGAGGTGCTATCGCTCGGTCAATCCCCTACTTGACTCTTCCTTGATCAAGGCATTCCTTTTGGCATACCAATCAATCTGATCGGGCAACGGTTGTGTATCAACCTACTTTCAAAAAAACCGAGGAAGAACCTCCCTCATCATTCGATAAACCTCCCACATCTCGACAAGAAAACAGAAATCATGGAGAGAGAGAAGGCCGTGAATTCACGTCATAACCTCGTCATCTCAAGAATTTGCCCAAGAATCCTCCATAGAAGGCTCATGAAATATACCTCCAACAAGGTGAGTTGTGTAATGACCTGAAAGATCATAGGCACGTGCTTCAACAAGATACTTAAGATGATATTTCTCAAGCTCTTGCCCTGCAACTTTGGCATCAATTGCCGTCTTGCACCAATACATTCCAAACTGAAAAGGAAAATTGATAGATGGTCTGTGCCTACGGCGTAAAAGATGATGAACATCATGCATTTGTCTAAGGAACTCCTAAAAGATTGTCTTATCCGAAGGATAACGTGGAAGCATAGCTGGATTTCCTGTAAATCCGTATACTCAGATGTAGGTGTATGTCGGGAACTGAATAAACCAATCTGCCCATCCATCCATCACTGCCCTAGCAACTGCCGAGATACGAACGTGCAACTCCCAGTCCAAATTTCTCACTGTATAAGTCAGGAAAGCCTCATGAACACGCTTGAAATGACGTTCAGCCCCAGTGAACTCAAGTTGATCATAATACTGATAGACTTTCTAAACACTGAGAATGCCCACGGTGTTTAGTCGTCGAAACTGACCCTAATAAGCGATCAAGTACACGAGATATGAACACATGTGAAACTCATGAGCAACTAGGAAACCGGTGATCTGCCTGTGGAGAATATCACTGATGAAGGATGCCGAGTCATAATGTTCCTGCCCAAAAATGATGCGACCAATAATGTAATACATCCAAGGCTGGAAAACATTCGCATGTGCTTGACCTAAGACACGATTCAGGAGTGTAATTAGAATCGCGTACTCATCCTTGTATTCACCACGACCCACATTGTTTGGCAGTCTGTTCTTTGCTTGTTTTAACCATCTTTCTGCCATCTTCTTCTGACACTTGTCCACATCAGCATCAAACGCCTGCTCACATTGCTCCATGGAAATAACCAGACTGTTCGGGTGTTGAGGAATGCCAAAACTTCTTTCAATATCCAAAGGTTTGAGACTACAAATGACTCGTCCATCAACTGACACTATCTCACGAGTAGTAGAATTGTAATGCTTAATACAAGCCATCAGGAATTCAATATAATGAACAGAGATAGGTATGGAAGCGGCCTCTAATAAGCCAGACTGCTCAATATTTTGAATAATCGAAGCTCTGATCTTAACCGGATCTAGAACTGCTTCTGGCAGTACTTAGTGAAGATCTGTCTCAACCATCCTGAGGAAGTCATGAGTAAGGACTGTTTTGATCCTGTATTCGAGCTGAGTGAACTGCATTCTGAAAAACTCGCCTGTTGACTGTGAACTTGACTATGTTTTGACAAGATTTCTGGAGAGTTAAAAATAGCCTTTCGAAGAGTTATTTTCAGCGAAAAATCTGAGATATGGGTTTTGTCCAGAAAAAGATTCTAAGACAACCCAGAACGTCAGATATGCGAAAATATGACTTCTACTCGATCATGCAAAGAGTTTTCAGTTGAGAAAATTAGTAACTCGAGAACGAATGTTCTAAAGTTAAAAATTCCTGAAAAATCAAGCACACAATTTTAACTCGAGGAAATTATATAGAAATGATCCAAATGTTTGAACTTATCGATTTTTCCAATTTCAGGAACATGCGAATTGGAATCTGAGAGAAATCTGAGAATCAAGGAGGAAAAAGACGTTTTTTGTATGTTCTTCTTCAATGAAAATTGCCCTTGAATTCTTCAAATTGCTGATAATTGTGAACTTTTAACCTGCAAAAAGATTTGGTAGATAAAAACGCCTTTGGAAATTGATGAGGAATTCGCCTTTGATCTGCAAGAATTCGCCTTTGAGAAAAACGAATTTTCCTTTTGAAGTTGCGCCTTTGTTCTTGAGGAAATACAAACTTGTCTTCTGAAGAAAATATGAATTTCTATTGAAATAATGCCCTTGTAAACTGAAGAATTGAATTTGCCTTGAAAAATATGAATTTTTCTTAAGATAAAAATCTCCTCTTAAGAAATGCGAATTTCTCAAAACTTGGTGAAAATCAAATGAAGGCACCATGTTTAAATAAGAAGAAATTCGCACCTATATTGGCAACTGCAAGATTTAAAACCCTGATTGAAATAGAAGCTTTCTGATTGGACCCTTCTCAGTTTCACTGCCACTGACTTGAAGTTTGAATTTAAATAAATAATAAAATATTCATTATGCAAAGGCGCCAAAAATAGAAAATCGCCACTTAATGCAAAATAAATATTAAATATTTTAAACTTCAGTTGATAATTCGAATGAAGCTTCATGATTCACCGTTAGACTTCATCGATTCCGAAAAGTCATCTTTTGAGCTCATAGGCGTCCATTTGCTCAAGATTTTGCACTTTTTATTAACTTCCTATTTTATAGCTGACGACAAAGTCACGACTGGCCATCTTCGACACTGAACCCTAAGTGACCGGGTGATGCTGAGACTGAACCAAGATATTCATCGCGAAACCTGCTGATCAAAGAAGAAATGTCTACTGGGAGTCAATACTGCAAAATCCATCGTTTGACACCCTAAAAAATTAGGCGCCCTTGATTAAATTCATTTACAGGTTCCAAACTTAAACCATTTTCCTAAATTGCCATCTGACACTTCAAACGGCTGCTGGCGGCGAACGGTGAACCCTGCTGACAGGAAACCAAGCTCACTGCATGCCTAGAGACATTCTGCATTCAACGGATATACACACGATGACTGGAAATTACATTAAGGGCCTTAAAAGCAAAAGCGCCCCTGGCCTTCAATTGCACTAGCAGCGTTTTGACGAAAGTTGAACTTTCATCCAAGTACCCTACTTTGTCCTTCGATACTGAGAACTGGGATGATCCGATTCGAGCCACGTTTGTTTTAACGGATAGCCAGAAGGATTGAGAACAGAAGTCTCTAGAGGTGACGAAGTAAGAAAACTGCTTCTAAGACCTCAAATAGAAGGGCGCCCATCCCAAGATGGAATAAACGACCAACACTTAGCCATTTTACGAGTTATCTTCACTTTTCAATACTTCGCCAAAGACCTCGCACGTACGAGCGACTGCCAAATCCTGGAAGCTGATGGCTAGGCTCGTTGGATAGATAAAGTAATTATGCTTGAATCCCGTGAAGACTTCGAAAGCGAACGACCTCATATGACAAGCCTAAAGGCTAGGCGCCTCTGGTCTACAGAAATACAATGAAAACTTTATGTTGGTCCGCCCATGAAATTACGTGCTTGGTAGAAACTCTGCCATGATCACCCAGAATGTCGGATTGACAGGCAACTTGGTGCAACGCGAAGCTGGACTAGAGTAGTACTGATGTCAGGAAGACCTCATCAGCAAATTTGACCATCTTAGAGGCCATTTAAACCAGCGCCCCTGAGCTATAGTTGCACTGGAAACACAACGAAGAAGTTGAAAGATGTGAAAACCCCATTATAAGCTCATCTTCAGACGTCGGCTGTCGGAGCTCTAGGACTCGGATGACTGCGTTTGATAGTTCGTTGGACGAGCAGACTAGTCGTGAAGAAATTGACTGCATCAGTCATCAGAAAAACCAAAATCCAAACCTCCATCTAGAAGGGCACCCTCAAGCTACAAGCGCGCTTTTGCTGGAAAAAGACAAGTTTCTGTCATGTGAAACTTTAGGAATTTCAACTTCTGTCGCCAGTTGCCGGAGTTACGGGTTTCAAATAGCCTCGCTGGATAGCTTGTCGGATAGCCAAACCAATTATGAAGAGATTAACTGTATTTATGAGCACTTTTAACAAGATCTTGACCTCCAAACAGAAGGGCGCCCCCAGGCTATAGTTGCGCTTGCTTGCTTTTCTCTGAGAAATCCTCATAATTTAGTCACTAAAAACTCCGTCTTGACTACTGAAATGATCATGTGCAACGTGAAATGCTGTCGCAAAACGCTCCTCCATCATGAAATGCTCCGTTCTGAATCTCAGCATCAGGTTCTGATCAATGAAACTGCCTTTGACTGACAAACTATTGACAAAACTCCATGCTTGATATTGCGCAAAAACTATACTTGACATCATTTTAGCAAGGTTTAGACTCTTTTAAACAAAATGCCTTGATGAAGCAAAAATTTTGGTTTTGGGTACAACAAAAGTGATAAATTTACAGCAAGGTCGTGGGTTTAGAAGCTAGACAACTACCTCTCACTGAGATCTATGCCTGAAGAGGACGCCATAAAGTTTGCAACCCTACACTTAGAAGGAGCTGCCCATGAGTGGTGGTACCATGGTTTGGTCACTCTTGGCCACAACCTTATTCAAACATATGAGGAGTTCACTAATAAGCTGATTGAGAAGTTTGACACCAAAGACTCCGAAGTGAAGTTCCGTGAGCTTGCACAGCTGAAACAACATGGCTCATTGGATGCGTATATTGCAGATTTTCAAAGGCTTTCCGTGATGGTGCCCAACATCACTAAAAGGAGACTTCTTGTATTATTCTCAGAAGGTTTGATGGAACCATTGAAGGGGTGCATAAAATTTTTCGATCCACCAAGCCTTGAGGAAGCTATCAAGAAAGCTAGAAGCATGGAGTTGTCGGCCCCTAGGCCAAAACTTCTGCCCAAGCCTTTTGCTCACAAGAGAGATAAGAAGCACTCTTCAAATCAGCATAAGAAGTTCCCACAAAAGATGTCAGAAGAGCTCTGAGAATAGCTAAGAAAAGATGGTGTTTGCTACACTTGTCGTGAGCCTTGGTCAAAGGGTCACCGATGCCATGTAAGAGGCAAAGCACAACATATGGAGGCTTATTTTGATGTTGGATCGGAATCTGATTTCTCAAAACAGCAATCTTATTTTGGGGACAGCGAGGAAGAAGAAGCTCCAGAAGAGTCCAAACATGAGCAAGAAATTGGGGGCCCCATTGCTCAACTCTCTAGTTTCCAAAAGAACGAATCATTCAAGGTTCGTGGTATGCCGGGAGGACATTGAATTGTTGCTTTGATTGACACCGGAGTAACACACAATTTCATTGATGGAGTTGTTAAGAGAGGGCTCAAGACTGAAGAATTTGAAGGTTTCAAAGTCATGGTAGCGGATGGGTTCCAAATTTCTTGCAATCGAAAGGTTGCTAACATGTCTTTGGAACTGGGCAATCATGAGGTCAAAGATGACTTCTATGTTGTAAGCATTGGAGATATGGATGTTGTTCTTGGCATTCAATGGATGTGTTCTCTTGGAGACATCTCCCTAAATCTGCAAACAATGGAGCTCAAGTTTCAATCAAATGGGAAAAGGGTGGTGCTAAGAGAAATGTCCAACGGAGGCCCACGGATTGTATCTTTCAAAAGAATGGAGAGGCTGATTTGACATGATCAAGTTGAGTGGGCAGCAGAGTGTATGGTTCTAACAGCTGATCTAGTGGAGACAAAGAGGCACTATACAGCTGATATTCAGTCATTGCTCACTAAGAAGAGTAAGGTCTTTGTTGATCTACCTCCTAGGCCACCTCCTGAAAGGGGGACTGAGCACGTCATCGAACTTCAAGATGGGGCCAAGCTAGTTATCACAACCCCATATAGATATCCTAAGAAGCAAAAAGATAAGATTGAAAAGAACATAAGGGAACTCTTGGAGATGGGTTTCATTCGCCCAAGTAAGAGTCCTTGCACTTCAGCTATTGTGCTTGTGAAGAAAAAAGATGGCACCATTCGCATGTGCATAGACTACTGTGCGCTAAACCAAAGCACAATCAAAAACCGGTATCCTATTCCTAGGATAGATGAGCTCATTGATGAGCTACATGGGGCCAAGTTCTTTTCGAAGATTGATCTAAGATCTCGGGGTACTATCAAATTCGCATGAGGGGATCAAATGTTGAGAAGACGACATTCTGGTGCCATTATGGTCATTTTGAGTTTTTAGTCATGCCATTTGGGTTGACTAATGCTCTTGCCACTTTCCAGTCTTGTATGAACCAAATCTTTCAGAAGCAGCTGAGAAAGTTTGTGTTGATTTTTTTTTATGATATTCTCATTTTCAGCAAGATGTGGGAAGAACATCTCAAGCACTTGGAGGAAGTGCTTAGCATCCCTGAATCAGAGAGCTTGTTTGCCAAAGAGTCCAAATGTGAATTTGGCATGAAGGAGTTGATCTACCTTGGTCACATAATCAGTGCTGAAGGAGTGAAAGTTGATCCAGAAAAGATCAAGGCAATCTTGGATTGGCCACCTCCAGAGAACTTGACACAGTTGAAGGGGTTCTTGGGACTATGTGGCTTCTACAGGAGATTTGTGAAGGGTTACTCCCAATTTGCTACTCCTCTCACTGACCTCACTAAAAAGGGAGTTTTTGTATGGTTAGAAAAGGCACAAGGCGTCTTTGACAAGTTCAAGAAGATTACGAGTTCATGTCCAATTTTGGCTCTTCCTGATTTTACCAAACCTTTCGAGCTGCAATGTGATGCATCAGGAGAAGGTGTTGGTGCTGTTTTGATGCAAGAAAAACATCCAATTATGTTCAAGAGCAGAAAATTAAGAGGCATAGAGAAGACTTACTCCATCTATGACAAGGAAATGCTTGCAATCATGCATGCATTGGCCAAGTTTAGGCAATATTTGGTGGGGAGAAAATTTGTTGTCAAAACTTATCACAATATTCTCAACCACTTTATGCATTAGGACTTGAACAAAAGACAAGAAAAGTGGGTGACTAAGCTTCAAACTTACGACTTTGACATTGAGTATGTCAAAGGCAAGAACAATATTGTGGCGGATGCACTATCTAGAAGGCCTCATTTGAACTCATTGTGTGAGCTTTCTGCTGAGTGGAAGGAGTTGTTGCTTGCTGATTATGCCAAAAATCAGTTTGCAACCAGCATTATTGAAGGCACTTTTCATGATGAAAGGTACAAGGTGGTTGATGGTTTGATACTCTACAAAGGGAGAATCTTTTTGGTACCTGAATCCAAGCTCAAAAAAAAGATTTTGCAAACTTTCCATGACATTCCACTTGCTGGTCATCAAAGTTATTTCAAGACCTATACGCAGATTCGAGAAAGATTTACATGGAAGGGGCTGAAAGAAGAGGTCTTGTGCTACATCAAGGAGTGCCACACTTGCCAAATGAACAGGAAAGAGCATACATTTTCAGCTGGTTTGCTGGAACCTCTACCAATTCCCAATCAAAAATGGGAAAGCATATCGATGGACTTCATCACGGGGTTGCCAAAGGCTCAAGGCAAAGACTGTATCTATGTTGTTGTTGATAGATTAACCAAGTTTGCTCATTTTTTTGCCATTACTAGTTCATTTTCAGCAGTTCAAGTTGCAGATTTGTTCTTTCATGAGGTGTTTAGATTGCATGGGTTGTCAAGAAACATTGTGAGTGATAGGGACAGCAAGTTCCTAAGCACCTTTTGGCAAGAAGTTTTCAGGTTGAGTGGTACAGTGCTCACTCCAAGCACTAGTTATTACCCACAAACTGATGGACAAACAAAGGTTGTGAACAAGTGGTTGGAGGGCTATCTCAGAAACTATGTCTCAGAGCAGCAAAAATCTTGGGTGAGATGGCTTCACTAGGAGAGTATTGCTACAATTCATCCTTCCACATGTCTATTAGGATGTCTCCATTCATGGCTCTCTACAAATATGAAGCTCCTAGCTTTGCTGATTTGATGTTTGGTGATAGCAAAGCCCCTCAAGCAAGGGATATGTTGCAACAGAATCAAGATATTTTGAAGTCTTTGAAGAACAATCTCCAGATAGCACAGAATCAATAGATGTACGCTGATCAACAACGTGTTGAGCACACATTTGAGGTTGGTGACATGGTCTATCTTAGACTTCAGCCCTACAAACAGTCTACTCTCAAGAAGAGTTTAGCAGAGAAACTCAAGCCACGTTTCTATGGGTCGTTCAAAGTCATCAGAAGAGTTGGCGCAGTGACTTATGAGTTGGAGCTACCAGCACATAGCAAAGTTCACAATGTCTTCCACATGTCTCACCTCAAGAAGGCGCTTGGACACAACATTGTTGCTTCATCAGATTTGCCTCCTTTGGATGAGGAAGGACAGTTGGTTTTAGTCCCTGAGCAGATCATTAATTCCAGAGAGTGCTCTTTGAGGAGGACAATCAAAGAGTATTTGGTGAAGTGGAAGAATTTGCCTATTGCAAATGCGACTTGGGAGAATGAGAAGATTTTGCAGCATCCAAACTTGCGAATGCTTGAGGGCAAGCAATCTTGGGGAGGGTGGACTGTAATGTCCCCTTCTCAGCAGTTGTTACCCCAAAATTTGAAATCGAAAAAATTCAAATTTTTGGTGCATTCCTTTACATGCCTTTGAGCCTGTCAAATCATGAAAACAATTAAGTTTCAAAATCTACACTAGCTGGTGCAAATTCCTCTTATAGGCATGATTCTATCCCTATTCCACCCAATCTGGAAAATTTTCATGCTCAAATGCCTCATTGTTTGCAACATTTTCAGCTTCAATTTCTCCATTGGCAATTTGCAAATAAGGCCAAAATTTAAATTTTCTGGTTGTTGGAGCTTAAAAGATTTCTAGGTTTTGCTCAAAAAGGCCCATTCACCTTGCTGTCCAGATTTCAAGAAGAATGAAGCTTTATGAGAAAATTATGGAGTTTTCTATCTGAAGGTCCCAAACTTATTCACAGGATAAATCTTGATTGAGCATATTATATTTTTCAAAAGTTATAAAGTTAATACATTATCATTTTAAAATCCCATGACTTAAAGGGAAAAATATCTTATTAAAGTCTTGGTGACTTTAACACCTTATGCCAAATGTTAAATAATAAAACTTTATGATATCAGGTAGTCGGGAATTTTTATAATTCCCAAACTATTGAATAGAAGCTCAGAGGTTTTAATATTCGCCGATGTCCCGACTTCTTTGTTATTGAGCAACTCGCAAGTTATAAAACTCCAAGTACCACCGATGGGAAGGTTTTGAAGTTTCAAAATTGGTCAATGGGCTGACAAACGTTATGGGGATGATCTAGGAAGTGTTGTTGTTGTCAAATATAAACAAGAAAAGGGAGAAATTTCTCGGATGCTCTATCATATCCCTATGCACGTAGTACAAGAATCTTCAAAAAGTTCCAGATCATTTTCCCTCCTCTGTGGTTGGAATTTACCCACAACCTATGCTTCTAACACCGGGATGCTTATTTCATATGAGGATGGATTGATTATTCTATGGGAGCTTCATTTGTCAAGAGGAATTGTCACAAATCTTGATTGGTTGCATGAGCCAAGATGTATCCTTTTGTTAATGGATTGTGTCAAGCTGCATTAGATACGCCAGTGATAGGAAGATCATTCTATGGAACTCAATTTTAAGGATTACAAAGTTACTATTGCTCATCATTTATAATTTGGAGTGATCTCGTCAAATCACTGTGTTGCATTGAATGTGGAAGGGCGCTGCTATACTTAGGGTCGTAACGATAACGGACAACTAGGACATGCAAACCTAGGACAACGTGACAAGCCAACTCTGTTATCAGGATTATCAAACTTTAAAAAATAGTAAAAGTTGGATCTAGAAAATAGCATACAGTTGTTGTGGCAGCGGATGAGAGTTCATTTGCATTTGGCTGGAATAAGCATGGGCAGTTAGGTACAGGATCCACAAAAAAATGAAGTGGAGACTTCACCAGTCAGATGTCTTGTAACACAAGTCACTAATGTTGTTTGCGGAGCTGATTTCACTTAGTGGCTTTCTACTGTTCCAGGGTCTACCATCTTGACTGCTGGTCTTCCAAAGTATGGTCAACTTGGTCATGGAACTGACAATGAGTACAATGCAAAGGAGTCTATAGTCAAACTAGCCTATGAAGCATAGCCTCATCCCTGTGCTATTGCTAGCTTGTCAACGAAAACCATCACTAAAGTTGCATGTGGTAGCAATCACACAGTTGCAGTGGATTCAGATGGATATGTTTATACAAGGGGCACAGAGTAGTTAATAAGTATATCGGCGTTTACATAGTGAAATGCAACAAACAGAGAATTGTAAATATTGTCAAATAGATACTATCAAAAGAATGACTTTGGATACTGTTGCAAAGCATCCGTGGGTTCTGAAAGGTTATGGGCCAATACAACATGGTTTATGGAGATGCGAACATGGCAGCTTTGTGCACCTTTTTGAACAGTCTGATAACATGGGGGATTCTGCTGAAGATTTGTCTAAATCAGCTTAGCACAATATTTAGTTTTTTGTAATGAGAAGAAGCTTTGTGATTGCTTGGGTCATGTGAGGAACATTTGAAGCACTTCGAATGAGAAGTAATTGAAAGTAATTGGTTGTAATGCAAGCTATGATGGATTGATTCCTGTGATGTGAGATATGTAAACATGCCTTTCGAGGGCCAGGGCTATTAAAGGAGGTACCTTGGAAATCAATACGTCTTCTTTGGGTAAAATGCATGTAAATTGTCCATCGATGATTAAAAGCAGCCCACGGTTTCAGAATGCTAGTAATATCAGATCACAAAAGATTAATAAGGTGCCTACAGTTAGTAACGATTCAGACCACAACTTAACTATGAAGGTAAACATCAGGATAAAGACAAATGAGGCATTGGCTCGAGACGTGCAAGCGATGGTTTATTAAATAAGGTGGAGCAAAATCTTCAGGTTGCAACGTTGGATATGCCGAGTACTTCAATCTTTGATGCAAGAAAAGGATGTGGACGTTGCTATGCATCACACACTTGGAGTTTTGGAGTCTTCTTATAAAAGACAATACAACAAATAAATATTCTACCAAAGAATTGAAATCAGGGTGCACATAATAGAAATCATTGGTTTTTGATTCTTTGAATCCTTTCATATTGAAGACTCTGTTGGGTTTGCAAAGGAGTTGGAAACACTTCTTGTCTCAAGATTAAATATTGCAATGTATGATGATATGCAGCAAGCTCGCATTGTTAGAAGGATTCCGAGAGATGAAAAAATTTCCATTAAGAGATGTGGAGATGAACAATCAAGGAAAGCTAGAATTTGTGCTAAAGTAGGCACGTGGGAAACAATTGTGAGTGTAACCATCCAATAGATAAGCGGGAGACCCTTTGCTTTCTTATCAAATGCTTTCAAAAGGATTATGAAAGGCCATCGACCATGTAGAATTAGAAAAATCAAAATTCAAGAATTAGTTACAAAATAGAAAAGGCGAAAGGACAGCCTAGACCCTTCAGTTTTTTATAGCATTAGAGGGAAAACCATTGAGATTCTCGTTTTTACAATTGGAAACATTTTAAGAGAAATAGTTACAAAGCGGTTACAGGAACTTAAAGGTCGCGGGTTGGAGTAAACTAAGTGGTTATTTATTGTGAATTTTCAATGAAAAAGGGGATCTTTTTTGGATCTAAAATCGAGAGCCTCTTTGAAGGCTGTAATTAATCTTTTTCTATTGTTGGGAACAGGGAAGATATTGGGAGCAGTTTTATTTCTTTTTCAACACAGTTTGTTGTAACAGATAGTGGAGTCTGTGAATTCATATTTTGTATTGGAGAAATAAAGGAAAACCTTTTTGAATATTTGAATTTATTAATGTTTTATCTGATTGCAATTTCCTATGTGTCCTTGTAATCTTTCTTCAATGCATACGATCTGCTACATCAGATTGTGCAGGTATTTATCTTTGAATCTGTGAATTCAAGTTAATTTATCCATTGGAAGGGAATTTACTGCCCATTCTTTTCTTGTTTCTCACTTGTAGGTGTGGGAGATACGATCTGTGTGTCGGTCTTTTGTGTCTACTTCATTTTGAAATTAATCCATCGCATCTATGTCATGGTTATGCGCAGTTGTTAGTTGCCTTTTCTGCTTTCTGTTTAAAAGCACACCTAGGTTTTATTTTCAGTTTTTCTAATTCCTTGAAAATCATAAGAGGGAGTTGTAACTCTAAAATTCAGAGGACGATCGTTAATCTAATAGCGATCTCCAGAGCTTTCGGTAACAGATTTGTCTTTATTGCTGGGCATTTTTGAGTCATTTATCTGATTATTTAAAGAGGACAATATGTTTACTAGCAATAGTGATCAGTGTGGTTGGCCGTTAGCCTATCCCGAAAGCCCATAGGCTAGTCAAAAGCAGAAATTAGGGTTTCCTATTATCTAGGAGGACGTTTCAGCATTTTTCAGAAGCTTGCATATGGAGTTTTGGATTTTGGATTGTGGATTCTTTCTAGGTTTTTAGAGAGCTTCGCAATGATATGACTTGCAAGGCATTTGGCCAACTTTTCAAACTTTCCTATTTTTAGTAAATTCTATTTTTAACAGTGTTTCAGTTAGCAGCAGCACAGAGAGCTTTCCACTTCTGGCAGTAAAGTGAGTATTTTTGGTTTTGGCTTTGAGGTGCAATTTTGGGAGAAATTAATTATTTTAAGTTATAAAGGTTATATTTTCACTATATAGCCCCCCATAGCCTAGTGTTATAACTTCATGTTGTTTTAAAAAGGGGACTTGAGGGTGGACGCCTCATCTGGAAGCTATTTTAATATTTCAAAAGTTAAAAATTGCTCTTGAGGAGTTGACCACTTTTGAGGAAGATATTATTTTAGTAATAAATCTTATTTCTCCCTTGAGATGGATGCCTACATGAAGGAGGGAAAAAAGTGAATTCAAATTTAAATGTTTGCAGGGAAATTTGGGCGCACTTTCTAGAAGTAGCTGGAAAAGTCACCTCAAGTCTATTAAAGGAGGCTCTTGCTCATTCATTTATCATCCATGAAGAATTATATCGAAGTGTTGCTGAAATGGTGACTAGATTGCTTCGAGGAATACATACCTCCTAGCTTGGACTTAGTTTCTTGCTTGAAAGATAGCAACTAGCTAAGTAAGAAGGTTGTTCTTTACTCAGAGGAACAAATTGAGCTTATTGTAATGGAGTCGTTTGATGTTTTCTAATGTCTTTTGGTGTGTCTATCAATTTACAGGTTGTTGATTTTGGTGTGGCTGAAGTACGTTTCCATTCATAGCTCTTTAGGCGAATTTTGTTGGCCTCTGGGTGTTGGTTCATTCATTTCCTTGGCTCAGAGCCTCCCTTTGTGCAAGTCTTGGGTATTATTTGTGGAGTCTTGAATTTTCTATAGTAGGTCACCCCTTTTATAAGGCCATACCCTTGCCTGGACGTGTCTTCAGAAGCATGAAAAATAAATATCTCCAGTTTGCAGCATTTTCTCAGTCATAGCTTGGTTGCCATCTTCCTAGTAGTCCTTTGCATTTGGTTTCATATCATTTGGAGTAGTAACTAGTGAGTTATGAGCATTTTAGTGAGTTTCTTAGTTGTTCGTCTGTAGTTTTCAGTTTGTTGGTCTGATATTTCAATTTGTAGAATTTGGAGTTTTTGGGGTGGTTTTTCATATCTAGTGAGTCTTTGAAAATTGGAGATCAAATAATAACATTTGCAGCTTCTTGGACAGCTTAACCATTGGCTTCTTGCGGGATTTATTCTAATTGTAAAGTTGTTTCAATGGTACTGATCAACTCTATTTACATTCTCCAATTTCCTGTTGTATTCCCACTTTTGGTGGAAGAGGTTGGTCTCACCGCCTTATTTACTTTATGTTTAAGCATTATCATTCCCACCATTGGTGGAAGAGACAGGCCTCGTCGTCTTGCATATTGTAACTGGCTCAGCTTGCCGCCCTTCTTTACTTTCAGTACTTGCATTACTGATCGGCTGAGCCGTCAATTTACTTTTTGTACTTGCATTCATATTGTTGATCGTGTAAGAGACCTAGTGTCTCTCAACCCCAACTACGCTGAATAATGCAAGGTGTTTTCTCTGTTTTGATGGTTTTGTATTTTTTTGTGGTTTTTGCAAGTATATGATTTTATTTTTTTTGGGTTTTCTAAAATAATGCCAGGCAAATGAAATTGCAATGAAATAAATAATACTGAAGCAAAACTATGTCTAATAGAGCTGCAAATATCTTCCTTATTATTGATGAATAATTACAATGCCAAGAATCTCACACACATACAAAAAGGCAGCCAATAAATTATTAAAAAGAACCTGATTTTTGTTGCAACAAGAAGTACTTCAACTAATAAATTCGACTTGAATGAAAGACTTCAATCTCCTCCTCAAAATTGATTCCTATTGCCTCAGAAGACCTAGCCGCCCTCTTTAGTCAAGGAATCTGGACCAAGATGAAGGCATTTAGCCCTCCTTGAAAATCACGCCCTAGCTGCTGTAAGCTGTACGACCTGGCAACAATAAATGAAGTCGTACGGCTGGAGGAATGATGCCTGAAACTTAAATGTTTGTGGCTGCAAATCGATCTCTCCTTTATTTAATGATTTTTTCTCCAAACCCCTGTTGAATCCTTTCAATATTGCACTGATTTGACTTTTAGGTGAAGCCAACCCTTTTAGCAATCTTTAGCTGATCTTTCACAACTTCAAAAAGCTTGACTCTGAAGAGGTATCGTTCTCCAAAGCCTTTAAATAGCTGAAACTTGGCAGAAACCCTTGGTTTTGCACAAATCCCAATGTTCTCAGAGAAAAGACAAATTAGAATAATCATCATAATGAGTTTGATTTGTCTCAAGGCTTCTTTATATACTCCTCTTGAAAGTTCGACCCCCAATGAGTAATTAAATAACATTTAAATGTTATTTTAATATTGATTTCATTGACTTAGGAAAAAGATATTAATTTTTGGCGTCCCTCTTTTAATGAGTATTAATTACTCATGACCCTCAAATGGCCCCACCTTATTATAAAGTTATTTTATAACTTTATAATTTAACTTTAATAATTAACCATCATTAATGACCATTAAAATATTAATCTCTTTGAATACTCATTATTTTGACAAGTCGTCTGAACTAGAGGTCAAAACTGCCAATCGCCATGTGACCAGGTGCCCTGTTAAAAATAGCAATGTCTGAAAGATGACTTACTAAAAATAGTAAGTTTGCCAAAACTGAATCAATAACCTCTGCAAAGGTCAAATCCTAATCCACTGAATGAAGAAGAGAAGCAATGCCTTTGAAAACAACCAAGTTACTGCCTCTAGGGACCCTCTATCCACAATTGTCAGCCTACGAGGGTCAAAATGATAGGCTAATGCCTCGATCACTCGAACAATCTAGGAAGGGGACATTACAAATCGGTTGTGCCATCAAATCACTCCCGCTGAATAAGTGGTCGAGTTGCATTGTAATTTTCCAGCTTTCCGTTTACAAGCTAACGATCCCCGGTGCCATATGCTCACACCTCGCTCGTCATTGGGATCTTGGTGTACATTCTTGGTGTAGGGTTACATTTCCAGTGTTGGTTTTGGTTTTGCTAACGCTGACGGGTGAAATTGTTGAAGTTGTTGCTAAATTTTGAAAAAATTGTAAGGGGGTCATTTCACTATCAATCAAAATTGTCACTCTCTCACCCTACAATACTCTAAATCAGATTATAGCTAGGTGTACCTGTTAGAGTGGCAATAGTCCCTCCTAGAACTCCTTCAACATGGTCTTTTGGTTTAGTTTCTTCTTTTTCTGTTCACTCCCTGAACCAGCTTCCTCTTTTTCCTCTTCATTATTAGAGATAACTTCAATGTAGTGAACCTTACCTCTTCCAAGGCACCTGTGACCTAGTTCCCATGGTTCTTTGAATGAAAAACACTTCTTTTTTGTATCTCATTCTTTTTTTCATCATCCATGGTTGTCTTCTTAGACCTTTCCTTCAAATAAGGTTTCTCATCTTTCTTTGATGGAAATGACTTGGATCGAAATTTATTTTTAGGAGTGGAAAATTCCATATTTTCTGCTAATTTTATTGCATCATGCAAAGAAGGTGAGTCAAATGCCTTCACCCAACCTCTAAGTGCTTCATTCGACCCTTCAACAAAAAGAACAATATGTCTCCCTTTGAACACATTACGATCCATAACTGAAAGCCTCTAAAAATCGAACACATAGCTTCAACTGAGCCATACTGTTTCAGCTTTGCAAGCTCCCTGAAATGTAATTCTAGACACATAACTTTATGCTAACCACTTTCCAACATTCAACCAATTGCAAGAGCATGCTAGAGACTTATTAGGGCCTAATATATGTTGCACCCAACTACCTGACTACACACTACTACTCCTAAAGTGGCAGCTCCTTCCTTTTTAATATCTCCAAGTCCCTTGTGAATAAGGGGCGACTTTCCTCATAGGTTAATCACTTCCTTAATTCCTCCCATGTCCCTCTCAATGTTCAAATGACACATCTTTTCATAGTTTGAAAAGTTGGACTTGACAGCCCAGAATTTTGACTCGAGCTCAATACTCAACATGAACTCAACAAAAAAATCAGCATGGACTCGGCAAAAATAAAAACCTCATAATTACACAAGAACACAAAATCAATGCATTTAGAGAACATAAGGTCTAATTTGAGTACCAATTTTCCATAACTCAAACATTACACGTCATATGTTCCTCAAACTCTCAAAAATTGAAATTCCAGTCACTATGTCTCTTATGTTTAGGCACCGGAAGAATCTGAGCTCAAGACTTGGGAGTCCAAGCCTAAGATTCAGGAGTCATGGACCAAGACTCGATCAAGTACTCTTCAAGACTTGGCCAGGATTAGCACAAAAGTCTGGTCGATTCGACTCGGCTAGCTTAGAGACTCAAGAGTTTGGTAAGTCTAGTAGAGTACTCGTAAAGTATTCAAACTATACTTATTTGAGTTCTATGATTCCAGCTAAAAAGTCCTTAATGATATTAAGGAGGGTGCAGCCGGGATGTCGAGGGTCCCACAATCTCCCTTTTACTTCAGCAAATGTATTTGATTTGTCCCACGCCTTCCTTCTAAATAGGTAGTTGTCAAACAAACTCTATATTCTCAAGTTTAAATCATTGCCTTCCCTTTATTTCTGCCATAGCCTATCTTGGGGTTAAATGGTACTCCTAAACTAGGTGGCTCAATTTATATATATTTGTTGTTCAATTTACTCAATAGCCAAAGCAATGGCTCCCTTCATACACTCACTTAAGATTTGCTTGCAAAATAATATTGAAAATCATTTTCAAATTCATTCTCCAAACATGACCACAAACAGAAGGAAAATATTATTTCAACACCTAGCTACAAATCTCCACAATCTCCAAATATTATGCACACTTACAAATCACGTATGAATCCATCTATAAATTGGCTAGGAGGGTTTTCGTCCTCAAAACCAATCCTTCCAGAGAGTTTTTATTCTAGGGAAGAATATGAACTGCTCACTTCCAAAGATGGCGTTTTACAAAATGAAATGCCAAAAAAGAACTTTGCCTCTCAATTCTCCTTTTTATACTTGTTGGCGTTTAAATTCGCACCTCTGGAATGCGGATTTGAAAACGGACAGCTATGCACAGATAAACTGCTCTTCAAATTAGGAGGGGAAGCTCCCTCTTGCTGATGGTGTTTGAAAGAAAGTAAACTAAAACTAAGTTGCCTATCTTTTTGATCAGCTTAGAGCACAAGGTTTTTTAAACACAAATGCCGCAGCTGAGATTTTCTGAAATAAGAAGTTCAACTACGACTAACTTAAACTAAAGACGTTCCTAACCTCTCAAGTAATAGCAGAGCAAGAGAAGTTAGAAATTAACAAGGTAGATTCTCTGACAAAAATACTTCAATAATCTCTCTTTCAGCGAACACCTACACACTTCACTGCAAGCTGAAATAAAGATCATAAAAGTAGAACACTGATAACGGAAATCTGAGATTTTAGACCAAGGCAAAAGAGGCTCATGATTTTATTACTCAAATCTCTTAAACAAAGCTCACTTCTAACATGCCTTGAACAAGAAATTGCAGCTAAGGAGGCTTGCAAACTTATTTTTAACACAATAGAAAACAGCAATCTTACTAACTCCTTGTTGGCTAAAGAGGCTCAACAATTTGCTTATCACAACACAAATGAACAATACTTGAGCAACAAATAGAAGGCACAATAGGCTCAGCGTTTTGTTCTCACTAGCACGGTTAAAGAAAACTAAATGAGCAAAGGCTCTTATTTATAGACAAGCAGAGGAGTAGGGAACCCTAAAATCTCCTTGCTTTCACAATCTAGGGCTTGCTTAGCAAGCAAGCTTTATTACTAAATCTAGAAAGATAAAACCCTAGAAAGCAGAAAAAGCGGGAAACGCCAACTATTACATCTTATCTTCTTTCTATCCTCAAAGAATGGATAAGGATTATTCCAAGAATAGAAAGAAAGCGAGAAAGAAAGCTTGTAGAAGAAAGCTGCTTTAAAGCTCGATCACATCCGCTAGGAAGTTAGAGATTGTGTCCCGGTTCGGTGCATCTATGCCATCAACAACAAAACACCGCTTTTCAAGAATATCTTCAGCATCTGCAATAGATCTCAGGAAATCTTCGACCTCATTGGCCGCTTTATCGAACTTTGCTGACATCACTGAAATATGGCCTATCCTTCCGCCAACTGGACTGCAACTATGAACAACATTCTGGAACTGATTTTGCACCTCCTCAAGCCCGACATAGGAACCGTCTTCAAGACTGTACTGAGAGGGGATCTCTATGACGAATTCGCTGATGAAAAGAAGAGCTTCAACCACCCTTTGTCTATAGGTGATGAATTCTTCGAATATCCTCTCATAAGTTTTAACTTTGAAAACATGACGCTCTCTCCAAGCAAGGATTTGTCTTTTGTGTTCCTTTGAAACTGCTGAACCGTAGGCTGTGTCTAAATCAGCAATGATAATCTCATGCCTAGGTTTTACTTCAGCCAGTGTTTGTTCGAATCCTTGGATGCCTTGACGAAGTTCATGAGCATTTTCTCTCAACTGGAACATCCGAGCTAAAATCTCCTTTCCTCTGACAATGAAGCTCTCGATCCACTCCTGAGTCTCTTTCCCACATATGACCAGCTGTCTTAACTGATGGTGATCAGCTGGTGTCTCTAAGACCTGGGGCAGCAACTGAGTTGTTTGTGAAGAACCACGAGCAAGGTTAGAAATAAAAAGTCTAAGCTGCTGATTTTCAGCCTTGAGGGCTGCCTTGTCTTCTCCATCTTTAAGCACTCTTTCATGAAGGTTTTCGGATACAACTTTGAAGAGACTCAAATCTGCATGTCTGGTATTTCTACCGAGATTAGCCTTGACCATGACGAAATCATCCATATTTACCTCATCCCTATTCTTATCTTCTAGGGGCACTGCAGTCTCCACGACTATCTCGTTATCAGGATTCCTATCAAAGTGAACTTGCTTCTTTGCCTTCTTCTTAGGAGGTTCCTGATAGATGTTATCGAGATCATCAACACTCACTTGATATGAAGGCCTTCTCCTAACCCTTCCTAAGGAGTTCTCAAGCCAAGACACAGTAGTATCTTTACTAACTTCCTCAGGAGGTACTGCTGCAATCTCTTCATCATCTTCGATATCAAGATCAATGTGAATTGGTGAAGAACCCGTCAAAGGTACAGAAACATGTGTTGAAGGTGGCTCCTCTGCTTCATTTTGAGGTACGGGCTCGACAGGAGGAACTTCTGAATCGACTGTAGGCTGTTCCTGTATGACTATGCCTGAGAAATCCAACCTTCTTTTTACATTTTTATTTGATCTACAACCTTTGACGCCATCTTGAGACTGACTTTTACCCTTTCCTTTTCGCCTGTGTTCTGGAAGAAGAGGGAATTATCCTTGGCGGCTCTGCTACTGGAATAGAGTTCTTCCTTTTAAGCACTAAGAAAACCTTACTATACTCAATGACTTGTCTTGTTCTGTCTTCAACTGAAAGAGATTCCTTGTTTGCCCAATTAACTTGTGGAAGGGGCTGATCTTCGATTCGTTTCTGAGTGTACATCGGTAGAAGCACATCTTCATCATCATCAGAGAGCCCTTCTATATCTTCATTTAAACAGTCTTTCATCTGATGGAGAGTTAGCCTGCTGTAACTACGCCTTCGCACTTCAAACTCATCTGCACAGTTAGCCCAAAAATCTTCAAGTGCGGGTATGTGATTATAGTTTTTCTCCAATCGGCCAGCGTAGACACCATGAGGATCAAATGATCGCCTCTCACTATAGGTTTTGAGACCGAATTTATCTAATCCTTCTCCAATTGTCCTGGCATCTGCAGCAGTCCTGCATGTATAAATACCCAATCCTAATGGAAAGTGAAGAGAGGGTTTCTTTCTATTTCTCAAGACTGTGTGGACACCGTGAGCCTGCCTCAAGAATTTCATGAAGATGACCTCATCTGACGAATACCTTGGCAACATGAGTGGGGCACCTGAATAACCATAGACCCTGAGATAGGTAAAGGTAGGAAACTGTATAAACCAATCCGCCCATTCCGCCATTGCTGCCCTGGCAACTGAAGAGATGCAGACGTGCAATTCGTTGTCTAAGTCCCGCACTGTGTACATCAAGAATGCCTCGTTCACCCTTTTGTAGTGGTGCAACGACTTTATGAATTCCAACTGGGGATAATAGTTATATATGTGTTGTATGCTCAACGATCCCTCGGTGTTCAACCCTCTGAATTGACCTTGATAGGCCACCAGGTAGACTAGGTATGACACCATGTGGAATACATGAAACTAGAAATATTCTGTTATTTGCTGATGTAGGCATCACTAATCAAAGTAGGCCAATCATAAAACTTCGGTCTTCTTCATGATGTGAGGTATGGCATAAAACATCCAAGGTTGGAACTTGGTGGCATCTTAGCCAGTGACCTGTTGAGCAAAGTGATGATGATGGCAACCTCGTCCTTGAACTCTCCTCGCCCGACATTCTTGGACAATGTTTTATGTTTTTCTTTCATCCATCTCTGTGCAATCTTCTTGCTATATTTATCTTTATGCATATTCCACATCTTTTGCATTCATCCCTTGAAAGAGTTGCGGCTTTCGGTGCGAGAATGGAAAAACACCTTCGACCATATCGGGCTTTAGGCGCAAATCAATCTACCGTCTGTTGGATCTCCCTAGTAGCGAGTTGTAATGCCCAATGCAGCGATTCTGAACTCAAGGCTGAACTGATATAGGAATAGGCGGCTGCTGCGAGGGAGTCGAATGTCGGGTTCTTGATTGAAGTGTTGCTGCTCTCTCAAAGGCATGTAGATCGAACACCGAAGCGACATGATGCAAGTGCATCTCATTTTGTTTTGATATAATTGTGAAAGAGAGCTGATTGGACTTGAAAACATTAGGAGTGTACTCCATTTCAGAAAACTCGAAGAATGACTGTAAACTCGCCTTGGTTCAGACAAGTCTTGAACAATTTCTATTTTTAGAATGCTGATTTTTGTACTCCAACGGACAAATTTTTGAGAAATTTTTTTGAGATATGGATTTTGTTCATAATATCGATACAAGACAACTCAGATCGTCCGTTTTTGAAAATTTTGAATTTAGCCTGAAAAAGCAGCAAACCCTAATTTCTTCAATTTTTCCCGAAAAAAGTTGGCATCTGGGTTTTGCTTAGAATATGATTAGAAATGGACCCAGTTGATTAGATTTGCAAAACCCTGACGTCTGATCGAAAAAGCAGCCAACCCTAGGTTTTTGAACTTTCTTGAAAAAAAAAGCTGCGATATGGGTTTTCTTCAGAAGACTGATTGGCAAGGACCCAGATGGTTGAAATTTGAATGCACTGAGGTTTTCACTGACATGCAAGATAAAAGCACTTGCTGCAACTTGATGAAGTTCTTGAAAAATTCTTCAGAAGATTGAGGCAAAAAGACCGGATGACTAAAAATTGAAAGCCTTGGCCTTGACTTGAAAATTTTGATCTTCTGGAACAAGAAGAATGAAAAAGCAAGGGTTTATGCTTGCTGGTCTGAAAAATCTGATGTAAAACCAGCAACTATGGATTCTTGAATCACAAAAATTCTTCAAACTTACTGCTCCAACTTTCTCTTCTGGATGCTACCTGCAAAAATAATGAAAAATACATTGAAAAGAAGTGTTAAATAGACTTAGGGTTTGATTTAGGTTTTGCTTTCTTTTTTGCTTTTATTTTCAAAACCCTAAATCTCAGTCCCTTTGAATTTGGACGCCATCCTTCTCCTCTTGCAAATTTTGAAATTTTGAAAATTCTTGAAAAATTCTAAGGCATGAAACTTTGGGCGCCTTTCTCCAAGAGGGGCGCCTATTTTCACCAGTGTTAGTCAAAATTTTAACTTTTTCAACTTTTCTCCATTTTGACAGGCTACTTCACCTCTGATTTCCCGTTGACAGATCAACCCGACAAGCGAGCTGAGTGGTTCACGGCGGAGCCTGACTGAAACTGAGAAGGATGTTCTGGGGGCACCTCCTGCTAAAAACTAGATTTTGACCTTCGAATTCACGGGTGCACATTCCTTCTAGGGGCGCTCATTTTTCTGATTTCCAAGTTCTTCCTTCTCCCTTTGATTTTCTAATGAATCCTCGATTCCGGGAGCGATGATGATCCGACTATCTATCTAAATATTTCGTTGGATAGCCAGACTGATTTTGATGGGGCACTCTTGGATGCTACTTCTGCAAATTCCATCATTTGAAGGCCTTAAAGTTTGGGCGCCTTTCCTCAACTAGGGCGCCCACTTCTACCAGACTTAGAAAAAATTTCAATTTATTCATGTCTTTCACTTCTACGGGCGATCTTGTTGAATTTCGAGCTCCGGGCGTCGGATTGATGAATGTTTGGACTCGTTGCGAAGCTGAGAGGATTTCAGGAGGGATCTTCTGGAAACACTTTTGTCAAAAGGCAGATTTTAGGTCCTCAAAAGCTTGGGCGCCCCTGGCAAGCTGGGGCGCCCAACTTCACCAGAGTTAGTTTATTTTTCACATTTTTTACCTTTGTTTTCGGATTTCTCTTTTCAACTCTCGTCTGACCCTCTGTTCAGCTCCTTGAATCTAATGACTGCGAGCTCCGTTTGTCGTGCTGGATAGCTCATTGGAAAGCCTGTTGCATTCTGAAGACATCTCGTCATAACCTTGACTGCAAATTCATCTGTTTGAAACCTTGAAAATTTGGGCGCCTTTCTTCAACTAGGGCACCCAGTTTCTCCAGACTTAGAAATTTTTAAACTTCATCTTCTTCAAGTTTCAGATCTTCATTCTATACCTTCCACTTTGACTCGAATTCGCCGGAGACTGGATTGTCGGATGCTCTGACGGGGATATTCATCGCGAAGCTGACTGAATACTGAGCAACTTCCATTAGAGATTCTAACCCTAATTCACTCATCTGATGCCCTAAAAAGGTGGGCGCCTTTCTTTAACAGGGGCGCCCAAACTCAATAGTGTTAGAAAATTTTCATGACTTTTCAACTTTCTTCCTCGTTCCTCGTGCATGTTCATTGTTTCACTTTCTGCTAGAAGTTTAAGTGTTGAAATTGACGCCTGGCAGTCGGATGACCTCCATTGATGACCTCGGAGGTCCAGATACGCTTCTGAAAAAGCATAATAGACCCAGTAGGGAAAAACTGATTATTTTAAGATTCTGACTGCACCAGCCTGATACGGACACATTTTGAGCCAATCAAAATCAGTTCGGACCCTATCAGACCAACTTTCTATTTTTAGAAATTTTCTATTTTTAGAAAATTTTGCCAATATCCGTTTCGAAAGAAACCCAGAAAAACCCAGAAAACGTTACTATTTCAAAAAAAATTCTAAAAATAGCAGTTTTCCTAAAATTTAGGGATGAAAAACTGAGATCTGGGTTTTGTAGATTTAGCTACTCTTAGCAGACCCAGATCGTCAGAAATTGAAAATTTTGCGTTTTAACCCCTCATGCAAGACATGCACACCCAAATTTTGACCTCTTTGACTGTTTTGACAAGACTTTTACTCATTTCTTCAAAATGTCTAAGTGTAACAAAAATTTTAATTTTGGGGTACAACAATACTCTTTTCAAAAATAATTAAATATTATTTTCCATAACCTTTTAATTTCCCACCTAAATTGACTTGATAATTTAACTTTATATTTTGGGCCCCTTAAAAGTTGCTTTTTAATTTAAACTGTTCATCTTTATAAAATAATTAATAAAAGGTAAGTTGTCTAAAACTTAAACAATGTAATTTAATTAATTAATTATTCTCTTTTTACCTCCTAATTAGCATACAAGAATTAAAATAGGTTAAGGGTATCCGTCAGTGCTTACACCTATGAAGGGAATATTATAGTAGAAAACTAATTTATAAGAAAATAATGTCTTGGAAAATTTATAGAGCATATAATATGAAGAAAGTTCTTTGTGCTTGTAATTTGCATTATAAACTGTTTTCAGTGTGAACCTATATGTTGCAGCAGGAGTATGGATGGTCACTATAAGGGCACTTAAGTCACAAATACAAGATTCAATCAAGCAAGCTAGGAGTTGGAAAATGGAAAAGACTTGGGAATTGAGAGTGGTAAGGACTGGACTCGATCAAATAAACAATAATCTGGCTCAATATGCTTGCTGTTTTGTCGATGTGTTAACTCAGAATAAGATTTTATATTATATTGACTCACATTTTTTCCTATAAACAAAATAATAATAATTTGAGTGCATTGGAATATTAACCATTAAACAATCCACTGTGACTTTGGAATAAAATCTCATTCACTTTTTGAAATTCTAGACACTTCAACTGCTATTGAGAGATAAATAGTTAAAACATAGGCCTACTGCATGATTTATAAACATTTAATTAAAGGTTAAGTAAGGACAAACCAAGAAACTCAACAGCATCTTTAGGCAGATTCATGACCACTTGTGTTATATAGACTGGCTTCTCGCGTCCAAATATTTCTTTAATGAATTCTTTTCCATCCAAATTAAAGACCTGCAGAACACAAGATATAGCATACATAAATTTTTTTTTTGGGTCAATATAATGTGAAACACTGAAAATAGACTATTTCAGTACTAATCACAAAGAAGAACAGATATGCATTGGATATTTTGGATATTAGGAAGGCAACACTTTATTTGTTACATAAAGAATCATATTTGTTGATTCTCCAAATAGACTAAGATTTCAAAATGGCTAACTTTCAAATGGCACTTGCAATTCCATCACACGGTTAACTTTCAAATGGCAATTGCTTCAGACACATGATGAGGTAGAACCTGAGGAGCATGCCTATTGAAAGCTACAGAAAGGTGAACAGCAGTTTAAAGGGATGGATGCTTATTTAGGGATTGAAAACTTGATCAAAAGCGTGATAAGAAAGTGCACTAAATGTGGGACAGATAAAAATATATTTAATTATGTCAAAGCAACAAGGAAATAATGAAGAAAAAAGAATAAGGAACAAGTATCAATGTAGTTTGAGGGTACCTTATAAGGTCAAGGACAGAAAATTGGACAAAATACAGCAGCTGAAGATGATGGAAATAGAAAAATAATTCAACCAAAATGTGTGGAAGGAGATTTAAAACACAATAAAGAGGAAACAAAAGCAATGGCATAGAGATTGAACAGTTATTACAGATCACATTACCGGAGAATAATAATCATTCCAGATCACCAGATATAATCGTCATTACAGATCACATAGAAGGTATTTACACAGTAAGATTGCAACAATCAAACAAAAGATGGCAATGTATATGGGAGAAGTAAAGTAAAATTATAAATAATTATTAATTTTCGAGATTTCCAAAGGATGGCATTTACACAATAAGATTGCAACCAAATGAAAGGGAATTAAAATGACAATGTATATGGAATAGTAAGATAATAACTATCACATTTTTCTAGATTTTCATGGGTAGACATTTTTGGAAATATATTTTATGTCATGTCCCCGAATTGGAGGTATGGTGATTTAATTAAATTATTTAATTAAGTTGTCCAAATTATTGATAATTTATGAGGATAGCTTAATTGATGATTTAATTAAATCAAGAGATGTTATTAAATTAATTATTTATTAAGTTATTCCCATAAAATAAAATATCAAAAGGGATGACTTATTATTTAATTAATTTAATAATAAAAAGTGACTTAAGTGACTTAATAATAAAATAATAAAGTCACTTAAGGAATATTTCTGGAATCTTCTAGAAGTCTCTTGGTGATGAGATTGAAAAAGTATAAAAAGAGGCTTGGGCTATGCATTTGAACATCTTGAGTTGAACACACTTTTTCTACTACACTGCTGAAGTTGAATGCTTAGCTCATTGTTTTCCAATCTTCGTTTGTGAAAGACCAAACCTAGCTGGTTAAGTGCCAATTTCGGTTGTGCAACACCAACCCTAGTTGGATAGTGGAGGAAGATACTTCAGTCTTTCTCATTGTGCTAATTGCAATCATTTTTGGAAGAGTTTGGGAAGTTATTTGAAGTCTGCAATTTTGTTCCAGTCTGCAGATCAGCCATGAGAGAAATCACATTTTCATTCGTTGCTCTTCAATAAGGAGATATAATTTTGTGGGCACTTGAGGGATTGCTTCCTTTGGTGTTGGCAATAATTTTCATAACAAATTTGAGGAGTTTAGAGGCTGTCTTTATTTTTCTAAAATATTGCCAGGCAAGCAGGGGCGACCCTCTTATGAAGGGGCGATTTTGGTTTAGAAAGGCTGTAAAAATTCCAATAAAATTCTCCAAGGGTCGTGTGGGGTCAAAGAGTATTGGTGCAGCATTCTTGAAGGCATTGACATCTTCAATAAAGGGAATCGAATCATTTTATGGTAGCTGCTACAGAATTTCCAGCTTCCACATTTTGTTGCATTGCATTTACAGTCATCTAGTCATATAGAGTTCATATCAAATGTAGCCAGCATATCATAAATGTAATTTCAGTCATCTAGAAAGCAATAAATTTGCTTATGCAATGTAAATTCAGTCATAGCAATTAAGCATTGAGTTTCAGTCATTAGCATATAGTATTAGTGAGTTAAAGTCCATTGTATAAGGTCTGATTGCAAATCTTGAACAGCTTGTAATTCCTTTCATATCTTCTCAATACCAAGTTGGAGTGATAAGGAGTTTACTTGCTAACTATTTGTCAAAATGTCTCTCATATATAGTTGCATTGTATTAAACTAGTTTGCATGCCAAATGTTTGTAGAAATGTACCTTGGCTGTAGGTTTACTTTTTATATCAGATTTTCATGTTTATGCATTCGAAAGGTACAAAAACACATTGTGCATCATCTTAGGACATTGCTAGATGCTTGGAAACATTTGGGAATCAATTGTATTGCATTTGTATTCATCAAAAGCATTTCAAATACAATCTGAAACTTATTATCAGCAAGTTGGAAGTTGCAAGCAAAGTGTTTGTCAAAATTCCAAGGGCAGAAAATTAGTGTTTTTGGATCAGATTTGACAAGGCACTTTACATTTTCTGATCATACTAGTTCATTTCCTTTTATATTACTGACCCTTCCAATCTTCCTTGATTCCAGAAGATAGACCTGAAATGTAAGTAATAAAAAGAAACTGGCAATGTATCCAGGATTTAAAAAATCCAAGGATAAATAGTGCAAGACAGCATAATTAAAAATGGGCTTAAAAAAATTTTGTTGAAAAACTTGTGAGCAAACGCTAGACAAAGGAAACGTTGAGGAAAATGGATACATAGAGGGAGGATGGATGGAAATACCAAGAAGATATGATAGCGTTCAACAGCAGAAGCTGATAGAATGGACTCTAATATGACATTTCTTGACAAAATGGAGTCCACAGGAAACAGTAAGATGTTATGAAAATCATCTTGTTACTAAACCTAAACAAACAAACTATGGGAAGCAAGACTTGAAGGTGTTCTACTGCTTGGAATGTAAGGAAAACACTATTTCAAAATGAATTCTCAATTATTGATTCATATGGAGTGGTGAGCTGAGAAAATTATTAGCTGGGGGCTCATTCAACTTGCACACTTTAAAATCAATACAAAATCTCAATTGTCCTGATCTATTCCAAGCCAACTACATTCTGTGCAGAGATAAAACAGGCCATTTGACAAACATTAAATAACAAAAATTAAAATATTAAAAGCTAAAATGGATCTTATTCCTTTAGGAACTCAGTACATAAAGTACAAGTTCTATTATTGTGAGTCCAACAAAGACATTCTCAAAGTTAACATAGATCCATACAATATCCACTCATTCTAAGTATATATTCAAAACAACAAAAGATCAAATTAAACTAATGACCAATTTGATTATGAATTAAAATTTACACAAAAGAGAGATGTCAAAAAGTTACTAAGCCTTGGTATTGATTTTCTAATTGTCTTTGCTCCATAAAAAATGTCCTTCCATTGAAAATGCCCAGAAAGCATATTTATAATAATGAGTCCTCTTGAAAGAGTAACCTAACAGTCATGACTCTTCCTCTTCTATGAAGCTTAAAAGAAAACAAATTTAACTTAATTCCCTTGATAGATATGAATACCAAATACCTGAAAAGCTTAGAAGACTTGGTCAAAATACTTAAAGTTGATAAGGACCCCATGACATTCTTCAGTTGTGAGCTCCTTAGCTACCTTCCCAGATCAATGTACTTCCTCTTCATCTTCTCCACAAACATTTTGATCTTTTCTATTTTGACCAAGCATTCTAACGTAAAGCTTTCAAGTCATTCTAGTCCAAACTCACCTTCATTGAGATGTTCTTCCTCTATCATGTGATTGAATTAAGATTCAATGACTTGTTAGCAAGGTTGCCAAAGACCAATATTGGTACTGATACAGGAGATTGGCACCGGTATGTCTGTTCTTGAAAAATAGGAGATTGGGTTACTTGGAGACGCCTTTTTTTTAATATAATTTATTAATTTGCTAACACTAAAACTGAAAATATCATGACATGAACTTTCAAAACAAGAGTACTTGTAAAGTTTAACATTAACTTTCAAGTTTGAACACATAAATGTCTAAGAGTCAAAGACTTCATACTACATGCTGATATTACATATTAAAATTTAGAAATGTTGATAGCTTGATAAACTGATAGGCATACAGAAAACACAAATAAAAAATCAGAAATATATTGTCTACACTTTCATGTCATCCATTTCTAGGTCCTCAGCTATGATTCTCTCCAAATACTCATCACTCTCAAGCTCAAGTTCCTTTGCTGGCAGTAGAACTAGGGATAAATCATTGAGGCCATCTGCTTCAACCATTTCATCCATCAAGGCTGCAACTTCTCCATCTGGTGAAAATTGGTCTCATTTTGCTGAACAAACCTCCTTGTACCCAAGCTCTACATTAGAGAGAAGGGGGAGTGAGCTAAGAATGTACACTAGGTTCTCTGCTTTCTTTAACCCTAATTGATTCATCTTCAATGGATGAATATACCCATATTAGTCCAATTCCTCTCACAAGATGAAGAGCTAGCTACTTGTGAGAGCAATCTTATTGCAAATGATTGCAATTCAAGGGTTTCACCTCCACGGTTCCACCACCACTCTATAGGGACTTTCATTGCTTGCATAGCATATATAAGGCTTCCATACAAAAAAAAATCACCATGCCCGCATGAAAGCTTATTCCATTGAGTCCTCATGATTGAAGCATCCTAACCCCGGCCATAAGTTCTTTTATTGCAGCTCAAAATCCCTACATTACCTCTCTATCCTCATATGGAGCCCTCTTATTGGTCACTTGTATATCATACCATTTAGGATTTATGGCATAGGCAGCACAATGAAGGAGCGTGTCAGGTTTCTTCTATCTTCCATGTGTCTTTTCTTCTATCAAAGGATAAAGATAAAGATCTCTTACATCTATTATTTTCTTAACTCTTTCGCACATGGAATCTACTTCTTCATAAATTTCTCCCAAACATGGCTTGTCTAAATCTGCAAATTTGATCACCTCACATATTGACTTAATAAAGTCCACAATAAATTTACCATCAGCCAAAAAACAGTCATCAAGGACCATACTTCTCACCTCAATTGTAGTATCTAATGTAGATTGTTGTAAGAACCCTGGTGGTTCTCAGCCCGGAAACCCTACTGATTTATTTTGGTTTTTGCAAGCTTTGATTTTTTTGTGTTTTTTTGAGGTTTTCAGATAAAAAGAGAAAACTGCGATTTCTATAGTAAATGCTAAAAAATTCATAAAAATTCATAAACTCCTGAAATAAGCTCAAATTTGTTCAATGATCATAGGCGCATCTATTATTTACCATTTCAGAGCTATTACAATGGATAAATGTGAACAATGAATGAAATACAATAAATTTTCTTGAAGAACCTGATGGCGGCTGTAGCTGCATTAAATGAATGAAGAAAAGGTATGGCTAGGTTGAATAAATGAATCTCCAGCTCGAAACCCAATGCCAAGTCTCCAGTAAACCAAGGCGCACTGATGCCAAGCCACAGAAACTGAAGAAAGAAGGCGTCCTTTCACTGACAAGAAATGTACGACCTGCTGGTACAGAAAGTACGGCCTGCTGCAGCAATAAATGATAATGTACGGCTCCTTGGAAAATGTGCCAAAACTCAAATGAATGTTCTTTGATGAGGTCGCCTTTATTAACTGATGAATAACTCTGTAAATCTCTGATGAATCTGTCAATAAATCCAATCTGTAACTCCTGAATGAAGTCACCCAGATGCAAGCTTTAACTGGTATTTCACAGTCTCAGTCTGCCTAATTCCTGAAGAGTTTTCGTTCTCCAAAAACGTCTGTCAGCCAGAAACCCTAGGGTTTGCAAACTCCAATGCTCAGAGCAAAAAGACAAAAGTCGAATAATAATCTCATAATGGTTCGATTTTGCCTTGAGTGAATATATATTTGCCTTTGAAAAGTTCGACCCAAACTCCTTTAAAAATAATCATTTAATAAATGATTTAATACGCCTTTTTGAACTTAGGAGAAATAACAATAATTGAATGACGCCTTATTTAATGAATAATATTTATTCATTAAGTCAAAATAAATCACTTTATTATAAAGTATTAAAATACTTTATAATATATCATTTAATCACTTAATATTTAAATATATTAATAAAGTGACTTTATTATAAAGTCAAAATATTAAATATTTAATAAATCATTAAATACTCCTTATTTCTCCGTCTGGTCACCAAACTGAATAACTGGGTCGACTCTGAGCTGAAAAGTTGAACCAGGTGCCTGCCCAAAATAGCAGCTTCCGCTTGACCTAACTTTCTAAAAATAGAAAGTTCCTGAAAATGCACTCCGGAAGATTCTGCGAAGGCCCAACCTGACACAACTGCAAAACTGGAGCTACCAAACACTGAGTAATTGCCCCAGATGATCCTCTGCACACTCCTGTCAGCCTACGAGGATCGAATAATAGGCTAACCTCGTCACTAGCTGCGCTGACTAGGATGGGGACATCACAGTCCGCCCTCCCTGAAATTGCTTGTCCTCAAGCAATCTCAACTCTGGATGCTGTAAGATCTCCTCTGACTCCCATGTAGCATCTTCAACTGGTAAATCTCTCCACTTGACCAGATATTCCCTGATCACACGCCTCCGTAGGTGTCTCTCTCTCATCTCGAGGATGGCCTCAGGTACTAGTATCAATTTCCCTTCGTCATCAAGGCGGTAAAACCGAGAGGGTATCACATGCTGACCCAATGCCTTTTTCAGCGAGAACGGAAATACATTATGGACCTTACTTAATACGGCAAATCTAACTCATAAGCAACCTCGCCCACTCGCCCTGGCCAACACGAAATGGACCATAGTAGCGAGGTTTTTAGTTTCTCCCCCATTCTTCCGCAGGTAGACCGGGACGATACGGGCGCAACATGAGGTACACCATATCACCCACCTCAAAAGTACGCTCAACCCTCTTCGACAAGATATCTTGCCGATTATGTGCCCGCTGGATATTGTCTCGGAGAGACTCTCAATATGTCCTACCGACTCTATCATATATCCCCTGACTCCCGCACTCGCTATCGCCAATATCAAATCCAAAGGCCTCATACCCATACAAAGCCATAAAAGGGGTCATCTGTATCGTCATATGGTGAGTCGAGTTATAACAATACTCGCACAAGTAAATCCATCTCACCCAAGCTCTCTGCTGACTAGCTATATAATTACGCAAATAACCTTCCACCCACTTATTGACAATCTCTGTCGCCATCTGCTGCGGATGGTAGCGGTACTCGGTGTCGTTCGATCCCACAAAGCCTGAACAACTCCCGCCAAAGTTGCTCATGAACCGATTGTCTCTATCGCTGACTATCGTCCGAGGCAACCCATGCAGCCGGAATACCTCTCTGAAAAATAACTCTGCAGTCTGCGATGCTGTGAAAGTAGTAGTAATCGGGAAAAAGTGTGCGATATTAGTCAACCGATCAACCACTACATAGATGCAATCTTTACCCGGGCTTTCGCAAACCCGTGATAAAGTCCATCGATAAACACTCCCACTTCGCCGCATCTAAGTCGCCGGAGCAATCCACAGATAAGTGTTCTCGCTTTGTTCTGCTGGCACCGAACACTCACTTTTAATATACCGTAATACATCGGGCACCTTTCCAAGTAAACCGTTCCAACCATTTTGTATGTCTTATAGTACCAGGATGGCCAGCCATAGGAAGGTGTGAAAGGCTCTCAAAACTGTAATCCGCACCTCAGAGTCAGGAACCAAAAGAATCCGCCCCTTGTAAATGATCAAGTCATCTACAATAGTATACCTGTCATCCTGCTCTGTCCTGTCAACAATGCTAGAAGCCCATGGGTTCTTAGCATACTCAGCAATAATCCGATGCCTCCAATCCTCTGAGATCTGTGCCAAAGCATTCAACTGAGGTCTACGAGACAAGGCGTCAGCTACAACATTCTGCTTCCCCTTAATGAAGGTGATATCAAAGTCATACGACTGCAGTTTACTGACCCATTTTTGCTGCCTCTCATTCGGTCTCGCTGTCCAAGGAAGTGTGGCTGTTATGATTTGTGCTAACATGAATTTGCTTCCTACTGTGTATGCTCAACTTAGCCAATGCATGCATAATGGCTAACATCTCCTTTGTCATAAATATCAGAGAATTTCGTACCCCAGCTTCTCGCTTCAATGCACAGATGTCGCCCGTGATCAAAACGCACCAATGCTCCTCTCAAGCATCACAATCAAATCACCGACTTCAAAAAGTCGCAATGCTAGCACTAGACATGAAGTCAGATCACCTTGAACCGCAAAGCACTCCCCTACTGTGGTGACCAAGTAAAGCCTTTCGCCGTCAAGTCAAGAAGGGGCGCACGGAGAACCCTCAAACAAACTGTAGAATGCACACCCCAATGAAACCCTGAGCAGCAAAGGTTCTCGTGCGGCCACTCAACTATAGCTCGGACCTTTTCGAGGGTCCATACTCACTCCCTTGGCACTGATGATGTGCCCCAGATATAACAACTCCTCCATACCGGCTCGCACTTGGATTCCTTAGCATAGAAAGACTCGATTTGCTAAGATACCCAAGACTACATCCAAATGAGCCAGATGCTCATCCCATGACCTGCTATAAACCAAAATGTCGTCGAAGAAGACTAACACAAATCTCCTCAACTGAGCACTGAAAACCCTGTTCATAGTTGCCTGAAAGGTGGCAGGTGCATTGGTTAACCCGAAGGGCATAACCAAGAACTCAAAATGACCGCAATGACACCTAAAAGCGGTTTTCTCAATATCCTGCTCCCTCATCTGAATCTGATGGTAGCCTGATCTCAAATCAATCTTCGTAAAGAAGACAGCCCCGTGCAACTCATCAATCAGCTCATCAATGCGTGGAATAGGGTACCTGTTCTTAATTGTTCTTTTGTTGAGCTGCCTGTAATCGATACACATCCGAAGTGATCCATCCTTCTTCTTCACCAATACAACCGATGAAGCAAAAGGTGACTTGCTAGGTCTGATATGGCCCATAGCTAACAACTCATTAATGGTCTTCTCTATCTCATCCTTGAGTCGTTTCGGATGTCTGTAGGGAGTGATCATAACGGGCTTTGCGCCCTCCTCCAACTCGATAATATGCTCCGTACCTCTGTCTGAGGTCTACCAGGTGGGATGTCACTAAACACTTTGGAGTGTTTAGTCCTCAAATCTAAATAGGGGGTGATTTATCAACATGCACTCAGCTGCCCAGTCAACCATATCATGACGAATGAGCCTCTCCATCCGTCTGAATGAAACCATCCTCAGATTACTGTCTCTAATAGCCTTGATGACATATGGTCTCCCATCAACCTTGAATTTCATCTCCATATCACGCAAGTTGAGTGTGAACTCACCCAAATCGTGCAACCATGCCATCCCTAACACCACATCTGTATCCCCCATATTAACAACATAGAATTCAGTCTTGAATTCGTAGTTGTTCAGTCTCATCGGAAGATCAGTAATCTTTCGGTCACATCGGAGAGTATATCCGTCAGCCACCTTGACTCGAATACCCTCAAAGCCTCTGTCTGGATGCCACGCCTCTCCACCAAACGTGCATCAATAAAATTGTGTGTGGCACCAGTGTCCAACAATGTGATCACCTTCTGACCTGCTAGGAGCCCACGGAGTCTAAACGAACCGTCTCTCTGCAAGCTAGTCAAATGGGCTTCCTGTAACTTCCTTCCACCTTCATGTTCACCCTCATTTTCGGACCTCTCATCATCTGAAGGCTCGGAATCAGCTTGCTGGTCTGACAGATCAGATTGCTCTTCGCCCTCGTAAAACCATTCCATTTGATTATTTTTGACCTTCGGACGAAGTGGGCATATATGTTTTTCATCATAGGGTGCCTTGCACCAGAAACACAACTTTTTCTTTCTCAATTCGTTCAATGTTTCTCGGTCAAAGGGTGGTGCATTCTGTCTCTTAGGATCCGGTTGATCCTTCCTCCTGTCAAAGGGCCTATTCCTGTCGTTGTTTCTATCAAAAGGCCTATTGGGCCTCGTGTATGGTGTTGACCCTGAATTGAACTTGCTGCGAGGTGCTGCAAGCTCCATACTTCGTGCCTTCCTCATGGCCTCCTGAAGTGTGGGAGGGTCAAAAGCCTTAACCCAACCTCTCATGGGTTCTATCAAACCCTCAACGAAGAGTATGATGAGTCTCCGTTCTGAAATCCCTGTCACCATGACTGCCACTCTCTGAAACTCGCCAATGTATGAATCCAGACTACCTGTCTGTCTGAGCTGAGCCAACTCCCTGAAATAAAGTCTTTCTTATCAAATCTCTCTATGAGTCTGCTAGTGAACTCCTAATAGGTATTGACTGCATGATGGCCTAGCGCATACATGCCGTGGTGCCACCAATCATGTGCTACTCCGTCAAGGTGTAAAGTAGCAAATTTTATGGCCTCGTCCTCTTGCATAGGCCTCAATGAAAGATAGTTGTCCAATTTTTGGACCCAAGACCTTGCTGATGTCTTTTCAGACCCATCAAAATATGGCAATGTAATCTTGCTAACCGCATACTGCAAGTCCCTGTTCACCTGTGGCTGCGGCTGCTGATGCTGAGGGGGTCTACGGTCAAATCTGCCTCCTCCTCTGGGTTTATAAACATCTATAAACTCATGAAATGTAAGTGCCTGCCGGATCTCAGGTGCTAGTGACATGTACTCACCATGAAATCTCGTCAAGTCTGCCACGGACATGCCATTATGTGGCTGAAACTCCTGATGCTGCCCCTGATGCTCTGCCCCTGGAGTCTGTGGTGGAGTCTCCCTAGGTAAGAAAGTATGCTGACCTGGCCTACGCTTCCGATAGATCGATGACGGCTGTCGAGGTGCTGATGCCAATGGCTGATCCACTGGTGTAGTCCCGCTCGTCTGACCAACCTGTATGTAATGAGGCTGTGTGGGCGTGTACTGTCTAATGGTACCCATCAACTGAGACATCATGTCCATCATATTATCATGCCTCCGTCTAAACTCCTCATCTGTAATATCACCCTCTGCATGCGCCTTCCCTGGATCCCTACGAGTCTCTGAGGAAGTCTCACGATCTGCCATTAGGGTTGCAACACTATTTTCACTACTGTTAGAACTGGATCTGTGAATACCAAGTACCCCTGACACTGTCTGACCTTCAGAGATAGGTGGACCTGTCCAATCCTCGTCTTTGCCTGTCCCTACACCTTTAATGTAGTGAATGGTATCTCTGTTCATGAAAAAGCACTAAAAGGCACACTGTATTCTGAAAAAGCACTGAAAAAGCACAGGATGGCAGGAGATCTGTGCTCTGATACCACTGTAAGAACCCTGGTGATTCTCAGCCCGGAAACCCTACTGATTTATTTTGGTTTTTGCAAGTTTTGATTTTTTTGTGTTTTTTTGAGGTTTTCAGATAAAAAGAGAAAACTGCGATTTCTATAGTAAATGCTAAAAAATTCATAAAAATTCATAAACTCCTAAAATAAGCTCAAATTTGTTCAATGATCATAGGCACATATATTATTTACCATTTCAGAGCTATTACAATGGATAAATGTGAACAATGAATGAAATACAATAAATTTTCTTGAAGAACCTGATGGCGGCTGTAGCTGCATTAAATGAATGAAGAAAAGGTACGGCTAGGTTGAATAAATGAATCTCCAGCTCGAAACCCAATGCCAAGTCTCCAGTAAACCAAGGCGCACTGATGCCAAGCCACAGAAACTGAAGAAAGAAGGCGTCCTTTCACTGACAAGAAATGTACGGCCTGCTGGTACAGAAAGTACGGCCTGCTGCAGCAATAAATGATAATGTACGGCTCCTTGGAAAATGTGCCAAAACTCAGATGAATGTTCTTTGATGAGGTCGCCTTTATTAACTGATGAATAACTCTGTAAATCTCTGATGAATCTGTCAATAAATCCAATCTGTAACTCCTGAATGAAGTCACCCAGATGCAAGCTTTAACTGGTATTTCACAGTCTCAGTCTGCCTAATTCCTGAAGAGTTTTCGTTCTCCAGAAACGTCTGTCAGCCAGAAACCCTAGGGTTTGCAAACTCCAATGCTAAGAGCAAAAAGACAAAAGTCGAATAATAATCTCATAATGGTTCGATTTTGCCTTGAGTGAATATATATTTGCCTTTGAAAAGTTCGACCCAAACTCCTTTAAAAATAATCATTTAATAAATGATTTAATACGCCTTTTTGAACTTAGGAGAAATAACAATAATTGAATGACGCCTTATTTAATGAATAATATTTATTCATTAAGTCAAAATAAATCACTTTATTATAAAGTATTAAAATACTTTATAATATATCATTTAATCACTTAATATTTAAATATATTAATAAAGTGACTTTATTATAAAGTCAAAATATTAAATATTTAATAAATCATTAAATACTCCTTATTTCTCCGTCTGGTCACCAAACTGAATAACTGGGTCGACTCTGAGCTGAAAAGTTGAACCAGGTGCCCTGCCCAAAATAGCAGCTTCCGCCTGACCTAACTTTCTAAAAATAGAAAGTTCCTGAAAATGCACTCCGGAAGATTCTACGAAGGCCCAACTGACACAACTGCAAAACTGGAGCTACCAAACACTAAGTAACTGCCCCAGATGATCCTCTGCACACTCCTGTCAGCCTACGAGGATCGAATAATAGGCTAACCTCGTCACCAGCTGCGCTGACTAGGATGGGGACATCACAATTGTCTCCAAGCTGACCATAAATTACTAACTACTACGGAACACAAAGCTCCTTTGACTTCAGAAAAAACACTCAAGAAGAATAAAATAAGAAGCAAACCTTGTATCAACAAGTTTGCGAAGTTCCACCTTGGCAAATTTTCAATACATGGCTTGTGTGTGGTGATGGTTACATATGAACATCTATATTTTCTACCCTTTCCAATGAGATCTAAGATCCAATAGAACTTGCCAATATCTTTGAGTGCATTTTTCAACAAATGCACACAATATGGTGTCCAAAATATATGCTTGTACTCTTTTTGCACCATGTCTACTACTTTACAAACAAGGGAAGCATATGTAACAACTTGGACTACATGTGATACCCCCACCTCCTCAATGTCATCACATAGTTGGTTATGAAATCTACATTTTTTTCTTCACTTGAACAATCTATTGCTTCAGAAAATAAGGCCCTTTGTTGCATGTTACCATGATATTAGGTAGTGGACGATTTCTAGTATCTATCCACCCATCCATCACAATATTGCATCCATTTGTAGACCACACTCTTTTCATTGGTCCAATTTGTTGCTCTAATCGAATTTTCTTTTTTATTTATTAGAGTAGTGCAAAGCTTTCAATACCCAAGTGGTCCATTTTTGTTAACTTGGGCCATCTCCAGTAGAAAGGTGAGAGAGCAACATTAAATAGTATTGCATTTGCATAAAAGAAGCATGCAATCATTGCATCAATCGCTTCTCAACTTGCAAATCAAATAATCTTCCAATGAGGTTTGAGTTCGCAATGTACAGTCTCTTGCAAGAATATCCTACTGCTACATCTTTTGTTGTCACATGAACATCTCTAGAAGACACATTCAACTCTAATTCTCTACTTTGATTCTAAATTACAACCATTGTCCCTATCGTTGAAGTGTGATAGCTCAAATTAGACACTTACCATTAGCCCTTTCTTGATCCCTAATAGTGTCATATCATTCTACCTCATTTATACAAGAATCAACACCTTTACCAAGTATGTGAAGGAAATGAGCCCTCACCCTCATGTAAGTATCTTACCATGAAATTTCACGATGCTTACATGCAATGGTGATTGTTCCACTCGACCTCTTCAAACCTAGAACATGATAACAATACTTCCACAGTGGGTACAAGCCTTGTTTTCCCCTACCCAACACATCTCAATCTATAATAGAATGAGAAATGCAAGCAATATAATTATTATAGTCAAAAAATCAAAATTTTGAAGTTTACATAAGTTTCATGATGAATACAAAATATTTATACTACTAGTAAATTTTAATTTTTAAATTACTAGTTATTACCAAGTCATGGCATCCAAGCATTAAAAAAAATAACACACCAACAATTACCGCTAAATAAGTAACTGTAATATACTATAAGTTAATACTAATAACTAATAATTAATAAGAAACTATTGTTGTTGGAGCCAATCCAAAATTGGGCATGGATTGATGAATTTTATGATTTCCTCCAAACAATCACAGATAGATGAAATGAAGAAGTGTTGGTATCACCTTCTTTTGTTTTTGCGCAGTGAAATGTAATCGTCTATCGGTTGGTTATATCTTGGCGTGCCCTATGTGGCACATAACTTAATCATGTCTGAGTTAAATCTGGGCTTTAGGCTCTATAGAGTATTTTTTGTAATATATGTATTCAAATGGATATGTAGATCCTAGAAAGAAGCTCTGTAATACTCTAGGGTTTGGGGATCAATGGCCCTATGCAACCTAGTTTTAGTGTAAATTTTGCTGCAAGGGCAGGGCACTGGTTTCAAAATGGCATAGATGGCACCTTGCATTGTAAACATTCCTTTTTGAATTAATATAACTTCTCATGCTTATGAATCAAAAAAATAATAATAATTAACAATAAAATTAAAAAAAATTACCAAAATAGTAAGTGTAATAAAGTAATAGTATACTAAGTAAATAGTTTATTGTTTTACCAAGATTTGAAAACATTGGAGAGAAATGTAATGAAAAAAAGACACCCAAATAGTAATAAGTCTTTTGTTTTTGAAACCCTAAAAAAACTTGAAAACATCTAAATTCAAACAACAAAACCATGAAAAATGGAAAAGTGAAACCTACCTCTTAGAAAACACGAAGACCAAAACATGTCTTTGCTCTAAAATCGTGCTCTGAAATTGCACGGAAATGGTCTTCAACAAGTCGCATGAGAGAAGGTGGGAGTAGATTACAATTTTTCAAACAAAAATAAAATAAAAAGAACCCCTTTATTTGACAACGGGTACCTGTTGTGACCTTTTTCACACATCGCCCCATTCAAGATGGGGACCCCTAATTTTTGCTCCATTCTGGTCTTTTTGGCTTTGGTTTTTGGTCTCTCTCTCTTTGTCTGTCTCTTTTCTGATGGTCTACTTTCTGGGGTTGCGCCCGTCAGTGAATTTAAGTGTGGATTTGGCCAAGTTTGAAATTAGGGTTTGAGTCTTTCCAGCCAATTTGAAGTCAAACGAGGTGAATAACTTGAAATTTGAGCTTAACGTTCTTGTCAGTATGTTGCCAGCAGGCTTCCGGCAAATTTTCATCAGATTCTGAGGTACTTACTATTTTTAGTAAGTGTGAAATTCAGGGCAATTTGCCAGCTATTTTGAGATTCCGATCCTCACACCACCACTTCAGAGTATATCAGACTGCTTGCATGCCAAATTTGAGCGAAAAGCGACTTACTATTTTTAGCGGTCAGGCTCCGGGCAAATTTCGGTCGCAGATCACGAGTTTTTCTTTGCATGTCACGCATATTCCTTAGGTTTTGAGACCTTGGCGATGGCGTAACATGCAAGCGAGGTGATCACTTCCAGGATTCGCCTTAGAGGCTATTTTTAGGGTTTGCATGTCGAGGTTTCTTTTACATGTCGGTGATTCTGATGGGTTTTGAGCTTCGCGATGGTGTGACATGCAAATGAAGATTCTCACTCAGTAAGGAACTTGCTATTTTTAGCAGGTGTGTCCCGGCAGCCGCCACCCAGCAGTTCAAAATTACAAGCCAATCGCAGTGTTACAGAAATGAGAGAAACAGAGTTCATTTGGGATGCATGCAAAGCGAATTAGGGTTTCCAGCTTCGGAGCCTAAAAATAGGCATCAAAAGTCAAAATCTTCAAAATCCGATGTAAACCACTGCGATCAGCGTCCTTCAGGCTATCTGCTGGTGAAATTTCAAGTCAAACGGAGCACTTACTATTTATAGTAAGTCAATTTGGAAACTGGCTAAAAATAGCAGGTCAGCTGCATGCGTTAGTGTCAGCCAGCAGGTCACGTGGTGAGGAGCGCCTCATTCAAATTTCAACTCGATCGGAGCTTGGGAGCTATCAGAAACATGAGGTTACTATTTATAGTAAACTACCTTCAGAAGCATGCTAAAAATAGCAGGTCAGCTAAAGATGGCAGTATCGACAGAACAACGAGGTCATAGGGATGCAGTGTGCAAAATTTCAAGTCGTTCGGAGATTCAGAGGCGCAAAATCAGAAGACTTACTATAAATAGTAAGGCATGGAAGAACTGGCGAAAATGAAGAAAAATGGCTAAGGCATGAAAAGTTCATCCTGCTCTCATGCCAAAATGCGCCCAGCTCAAGGGAGTGGCAGGCAAAATTTTTCTAAGTCTGAGTTCATCCTCTTGCCACCTCAGAATGCGCCCCAATTGGTGGAGTTGAAGCATAAAAAAATTCTAAGGCAAGCATTTCATCCTGCACACATAGCTAAATGCGCCCTCATCAAGCTAGAAGTCAAGAAAAAGTTTTTATCCTTCATCACATGGAAAATGCGCCCACATGCAAGCTAGCAGCATTCAAAAAATTTCTAAGTATGAAGTTCATCCTCCTAGAGGCCTCAAATGCGCCCATCTTGAGAGAAGGTCAAACAAGTCAAAGAGTTTTGTCCTCCTCCCATGCTAAAATGCGCCCTCAAGGAAAAGCTGGAGCTCAAATTTTTTCTAAGTAAGAAGTTCATCCTCCTCCTATGGTGAAATGCGCCCAAGTCATAAGCTGGTCAAAGAAGTCAACGATTCTTATCCTCCTCAAGGGCCAAAATGCGCCCAAATGCATGCAAGTGAAGACAAAATAAGGAAGGCAAGGTGGCGTTGCATGTGTTTTATCCACCTCCCTATGCTAAATGCGCCCATGCAGCCAAGGAGTCAACAAGTCAACAAAACTCATCCTCCTCTATGCCTCAAATGCGCCCATGTTTGGTGTAAAAAAGCAAGTGGTAGTGGTAAGTAAGGTGAAAGGTGGTTAAAAAATATTCCAAGGCGTGGTAAAAGGCAAGTGAATACTCCAAGGCGTGGCAACATTCCTCCATCATGTACAAAGTGCGCCTAAAGTAGAGAGTGTTAGAGATTTTCGCTAGGGTGGTGAAGGGTGATGAATATTGGGCGTTGTTTTTTTTTAAATTTTCCTCCATCAAATGTTAGGCGCTCAAGGTATTAGAGATTTTTTTTTTTCAAAGGGCGTGTGAGGTGGTGAAGGTGTCTAAGGCGTGATTTTCCCTCATGTGTGTGCTGGGCGCCTCAGTTGAAAATGAAATATTTTCTAAATGTTGGAGAATTTGCCTAGGCATTGGGACTTCAAATAAATTACCTTGCAAGTGTGGAGTGGGAAATAAAATGTGCCAGGCGCCTCTATGAAAAATTTTCTAAGTGAAGTTGATATTTTCACAGGCAAAATTTTCGAAGTGATTCAAAATTTTCTAAGGCACAAAATATTTTTCTCCCTTAGAAAAATGCCTAAGTCTGGAGAGGTGATGGAATTTTTATTGAAGCACAGATGAGTCGCCTGAGGTAAAGTCAGTGAATGCCAGCTCCACTGGATGGGTAAAATTTTCTCAAGTCAGAGCAACAAGAAATCTTCACAGACGTGAAGAAAGGATTTAAATTTCAATAGAAAATTATTTTTCCAAGGTTCAAAATTCAAGAAAATTAAATGAACCCATTCGTTGGGTACCCATGAATTCGATGCGTTCTGGAGAAAATTTTCTTCTGGGTATCGAAGATTATCGATGAGGAGTTGATTTCAAGGTCTTCCACAGCTTGTCGAGAATTTTGGGATGAAGATTTAAATGGGCACCAGGTTGACGAATTTCCTACGGGAAATTTGAAAATTTTCTAAGGCAAAAATGAAGAAAATGTGTTTTCAAGGTAAGATCCTCCAGACGATGAATTTGAAAGAAACTGCCTAGGTAAATTTGCTCAAATCCTTCGTGAAGATAGTTTACTTGAGCCAGAAATGAATAAAATCGAGGTTATCAGAGCTCCAGCAGGTGAAATGAATTTCTCAAAGATGAAGTTTGTCTAAGGCATGAACTTGAACACAAAGTTGGCGATGAGCAGCAGGAGATCAAAGCATGGCTCAATGGAGTAAGTGAAGTTAAGTTTATATCATGAAGTATTCTAATACCCCTCTCCTTGCTTGTTTTGCGGGAGAAATGTTGAGAGCGAGCCGCGATGTGCGGAAATTGGAAACGATGAAGATGAGTTTCAATCTGAAGGAGGAAAAATTGCAAGAAAAGTAGGCTAAGTGTTAAGACTTAGTATAGCTTCGAAGTGGCCGAAGATGAAGACCCTCAGGTGGAAGAAATCAAAGAGCGACGCCAAGAAAGAAGATCGAGAACGGTGTGAACGCGTCTACAAATGGAATCCTCTAGAAGGATGATGGTGGACATTATAGTGCATTTATTACCCCACTCTCCTTTGTGGCAGTTTTTAGGGCAATGGCAATATTATTTAAGAATTTTGAGAATTGGCGATTACGGCCACTCTATTCCAGTTAGCGAAACCCCTAGTAGTCTTTTTGGGACTTGGCCTAGCTATATGGGGGAGTCCCCTCATTTGGCTTGTTAGAATTGGAATTAGACATTGGAATAGTAGACGGTAGAGAGAGCGTGAGGCTAGATAGTGTAGCATTGTGGAGCATTTTTGCATGGTTTGGAAGAAGAAAGTTTTCCCTTTGAAAACTTTTGAGGAGATTGTTGTGTAACACATTTTATGATAATAGATCTTTTCATTGATGATGGAATTCGTCTTGTCATGAAATGCTAGCAAAGTTTCTTCTTCCTTTCGTATCCAAGTAGCTTACTTTGGTGTGTGGTGTTTTATTGAGATAGCTTCGCTTTATTCCATACCACTAGCGACTTGTTGATGATAAGTTCGCCTTGTGTGGTCAACTGGACATTACATTGAGTTTAACTTCGGTTGTGATTTATATGCTTATATGCGTCGTTGTGATGGTGTATGCATGTTAAGTCATAATTTGAACATCTTTTGATATTTCCCTTGAAGATTGCACCGATTTTACTGAGGCTGTCCGACGGAGGCTAGGTGAAATCCGGTTGAAGTCTATTGAAACAAAGCTCCACATATCCTGCATTTAGAATAGAACATAAACTTCTTAGGCCCTACACCCTTTTAAATTCAGTTCATTTCCGGTTAGAATTAGGAAACTTCGCTCACCTGCCAAATCATTTGAATTACGAAGGCCCTTAGTCTCTTGTTTTGTTGTTAGCCGTCGAACAATTGTGTAAGTCCCCCTTGACATACCAGCAATATCACATCGAGCCAAAGCGAGCCTATTCGCACTTAAGGAACCTTGGAGTTGAAAGCATGATCTTACTCGCAATCTTAGCATGCTGAATACTTTGTTCAAGAGAGGATAGAGCGTCCGTTGGGAGACTTTATTCTGTGTTGGTGCGGTCTCAAAAACCACGTCAACAGAATTGGCGCTAGAAGGAGGGCGATTAGCAGCTACAGCATACAGTTGGGTTGAAGTAGAAAGGGTTTGAAGTACACAAGAAGTTCTTTTGGAGAAAGTTATTATGAGTCAAGATGGTGTTCTCTCAGAGTTGAACAATCTCACGCGCCGCCCATAGAAGAAGCATTTACATCCTGGATCATATTAGTTCATTTTCGCCAGACAAGTTGAAGAGGATCTTGAGGTCTACGCCCAGTTCATATAAAGATTTTGTGGAGTTAGAGCTACCTACGAGATTAAGGAAGAAGAAAGAGGATCATTCAAGCAAAGAAGTCAAGTCAAGTGAAGAATTTTTATCAAACGAAGAAGTTCAATCAAGTGAAGAAAGCGGAGAAGAAATTTCAAGTTTATTCAGAACTCCACCTAGTGCTTCGAGGTTTGTTCAGCCGAAACAAGTTCAAGCTATTGTACAAGAGCCACCCCAAGTGATTGTGTATCAAAGGCGACTACCAATTCAAGCAATGGCTCAACCAGGAGGTCAACCAGGAGGTCAGCAAGGGGGTCAACCCGCTCCAAATGGTGCTACATGGTTGGTTACCAACCCATCTCCGCTAGAGTTCCAAGACTACCATGAGATGCCAAAGAATCCTGAAAATTTTTGTCCTAAGTTCATTGCCAATGATGTTAACTACACGGCCGAGGACCATATCAAGATGTTTGAAGGTCACCTATGGAATAGGCAGATTGGATATGCGGACGTGGCTTGCCGCCTATTTCCATATTCTTTGGGAGAAGAGGCTCATTTTTGGTTCATTCACTTACCAGTGGGGTCTATAAGAACATGGGAGCAGATGAAGGGGGCCTTCATCGGAAAGTTTGGTATACCAGCCACCCCTGTAGAGCTTTATCGTCAATTTGCAGAAGTAAGAAGACAAGACAAAGAGCCCATTCATGCATTCAACAATAGATTCCAAAAGGCCCTCAATAGGTTACGCACTCCTTATGTCATTGATGACGCTCGAGAAAGCTACTATTCAGCACTTGATCCTTTGACTGCAATGTTCGTAAGATCTCACCCCACTCCAGCAAATATAAATCAAGCTTACGCTAAAGCTGTTGAAGTAAGTCAAGGTTTAGGACAGAATATAACTGGGCCTGTACTCTACACTGGCCTAGCTACGACAAACAATCAAGTGCCAATGTTCGGCTCAACATGGAATCAACAAGGTCCGGCATTAAATGCAATTCCACAGCCAGCTTACCAAGTTCAAGCACCATCAAGTCAGTTAGTTCTCCATCCTGGGATGCCTTTGTCCCAGACGCAAGTCCCACAGCCTGTTTATCTCCAGAACACAGTGCCACCAGTGAAAACTTCAGAGGAGAAAGATGAAATGAAAGATTTGATAGAACAAGTGAAGAGGCTGTCAGCTGAGGTGACTCACCTCAAAAGTCAAAATAATCAGACACAAGCTATGCCACGAAATTATCAGGCACACCAAGGTGCTAACCAAGGATATCAAAATAATCCTCCAAGTCATCAGGATACCCGTCAAGGATACAATCATGAAAACAATTATGGGTATAGAAATAACAATCAAGGATTTCAGAGGAGGTCCTGGAATATTGGGCCCAACAATGGAGGTGTCCCATCGCCATTGGACAATCCGCCACCTCCCGAAAATCGTCCTACAGATAGAATTTATATGGCCGAAACTGCCTCGTCAGGATGGTGTAGATTACATAACACGAACCAGCACTCTGAACTTCAGTGTCACGAATTCCAAGTTGTGGCTGGTATTCTCAAAAGTGAAACAAGAAATGCAGAGGCCACAGAAAACCCTCCAGTTACAGGATATGAATTAGTCCCAGCACCCAGATATGATCAGGCATTGATAATAGAAGATTGCAATTTCCCGCCTGAGTTTCAGAGTTACACGCCCCCACCAGTCAATCAACAATTTCCATCAGCTTCAGCAAACGCTCCCGTGGGGATGCCAGAGTTTCAAATACCGTCGGAAGTTCACGCCACATATGCAACACCAGAAGAACCTCTTCATAGAGAGGGTTATGTTTTTCCACCTCTCAACAACGACGTCTTGGTGGAAGGAAGAGGGGAGGTACAAGCTTTTCAAACATCCGGAGGAGCGACACCCAAAGTGTATCAAAGGAATTATCATCAGAAAGAGCCACTGACATCATCAATACCTCCTAATAATTTTACAACTCCGCCCCATCCCAACGCAAGCAATAATCCAGGTTTACCTAGAGATTCTCCAGAGTACAGACGACAGAATGCAACGCAAGGCGGAGGAGGACAACAAGTTGTTCAACAGCCAATTCATCAAGCTGAGCAGAGACAAAAGGAAAGTCTTCCTAGAGAGGATGTGAAAACACTTGGCTCTTATGTCCTAGAAGAGTTCAAAAGGGTGAAGGTTAGTCTCCCCTTACACGAGCTAATGAAGATTTCAGAGGTCAGAGATACAGTTCTGAGAAGTGTGTATGAAGCGCCCGTTGCGAGGAGTACATCACAAGAAGCAACCAGTGCACCAAGGAATCCTCCTGTTGTTACACAATCTCGTCCTGTACAGAATGCAAATATGGTAGAAGAAGTGCCTCACGCGCCATTTGACACTTGGGAAGCTCCGCAACAACCTCAAAATTTCGTAGGTATGGTACAGGGTTCTTCAAATGCTACTGAAAAGTCATGGATTGAAGATAAAAGGAAACGGTTCAATATTCCTGCAGAGCAGAAGCAAAAACAAGAGCAAACGCAGAATCCAAAAGAGGTTGTTCAAGACAATCAATGTCAATCAAGTAGAAAAGATGAAAGTAAGAATGCCTCAGCAAATGAAAGGAAGAAGCCAGTGGTATTTTATCAGGGGAAGGGTGAGCCAGCCCCATTTCTGGTTTCAGTCAGAATTTTTGGGAAGTTATTGCATAATTGTTTGATCGATTCCGGTGCATCAAGTAATGTCATGCCTTTGAAGGTATGTCAGGCGTTAGGTATAATCCCGCTCAAAACCAACAAGAAATGACTCAGCTGGATAAGACTGAAGTTCCAGTTGTAGGGGAATTAAATGGTATTCATATGCAGCTAGCGGCGGATCCCAGAATTCAGAGTCGCATCGACATATCAGTTGTGGATATACCAGATGGTTATGGCATGCTATTAAGCAGAGATTGGTCCAGAAAATTGAATGGATACATTGCGACTGACTTCTCCCACATGTGGTTGCCTTGGAAGGGAGTTCCGAATCAGATAAAGATCGAAAGTACACCACGGCTCAAATTAATGATTACAGAATGTGGTGAAAATAGTGATGTTTTATTCATGGAAACTGATTTGGGTACGTACAAGCCTGTTAAGAAAGAAGTCCTCACACTGCAAAGCCCGGAGGGAGAGAGGTTTTCAGGGGATACCCCTGCCTTCACCGAAGTGTTGATTGAAAATGATTCAAGTAGGAATGAGAATGAAGAGACGTTCAAAGATTCTATGTTAAAAGATGTAGAGCAAGATGCAGAAAGTGCCCCCATCAGAGACTTATCGTTACCCATTTACGAAGCTTTCTATTCAGAGAACACAAGTGCCATGGGTAAGACCTCCTCAGAACAAGTCCCGGAGATGATTCAACAAGTCACTTTAGAAGAAGAATGTGGAGAAGTCCATAAGAAAGAAGATTGGGTTCAAACTAGGTATTCCCAGCCGACGCGCTTGGAAGAGAAAAGAGATGAAACTCTGGGAAGTTTCACCATACATCAAAGGGTCATGAACGGATGGATCGACAAATCATGGTTGGGCCCTGGTCAAAATTCTGAGATCCTGGGAGATGATGCATTTAGGTTACGAACAAGAACAGAAGGGGATATCCCATTGCCGGGTGATGGGAGATTTCTCAGGCATTATTTCCAGCCCTAGGTTCTCTCCGAGAGCCTACTTTGTAATATAGTTAGATTAGGTTTGCTTTCCTGTTTGTTTTTGTTTTCTTTTCGGTTTGTCCCGTTTTGGTTTTGGTTTGTTACCCTTTGGGTTTTTGGTTTGGCGTTCCCGTCCCTTGAGTTGTCCGCTCAAGTGGTTTTGGTTTGGAATGGACAAGGATTTTAAGGTTTTCCTGTTGCGATGGGGGGTGATGATGCTTTAACTTTCACAACGTGGTTTCTTTCACTGGAATTTGCATAAATTTTTGAAAAGGACTAAGGTTGTTTTCCTCTTGTTATCATCCAGTTAGAGATTGAACTCGTCTCGGGAGGTTAATCCGTTATTGTGTCTCAACACACGAGTCTAAAGGCCTTTAAAATCTTACCTACCTTCATTCTGAGTCATTTTGGTTTCTTGCGAAAGGTTTTGGCAGGTGAAATCTTACATCTTGTTTCAGCGCCACTACAATTCTCAAACCCATTGGAGGCTTCATTGCCTGCCAGCCAATTGAGGAATTGATGGAAATCAAAAGAAAGAAAAGAGAATGTGCTTAAAAGAAATATCTGAAAAACAAAAAATGAGAAATGAAAAATAAAAGAAATATTGGTTTTGGGAACATACGAGTAACTCCATCGGGGCTATGGACGCCCGGCCGGCAGTGGAGCAATATTCGTGAGAATTGTAGCGACAACCTCGTCGGGGCTATGGACGCCTGACTGGCAGCGAGGCAATGTCCAGGATGCTTTTGAAGTCAAGATATTTATATAACCTGTTACGGCCGATTCCGGAAGTCGATATGATTTAGAGATGGAACGAATGCACACACTCACAGGGTTTTAGATGAAAGTGTTCTGATCCAATATCGGATTCTTCTCCCCTTTTGAGTAAGTGTCCTTTCTGTATGATGGTTTGAGGAAGACTAATCTGAGTTCAATTCTTAAAGTGTTTTTCAACACTTTCCCGTGAGGGATGCCAGATGTTGTGACCTTTTTCACACATCGCCCCATTCAAGATGGGGACCCCTAATTTTTGCTCCATTCTGGTCTTTTTGGCTTTGGTTTTTGGTCTCTCTCTCTTTGTCTGTCTCTTTTCTGATGGTCTACTTTCTGGGGTTGCGCCCGTCAGTGAATTTAAGTGTGGATTTGGCCAAGTTTGAAATTAGGGTTTGAGTCTTTCCAGCCAATTTGAAGTCAAACGAGGTGAATAACTTGAAATTTGAGCTTAACGTTCTTGTCAGTATGCTTGCCAGCAGGCTTCCGGCAAATTTTCATCAGATTCTGAGGTACTTACTATTTTTAGTAAGTGTGAAATTCAGGGCAATTTGCCAGCTATTTTGAGATTCCGATCATCACACCACACTCAGAGTATATCAGACTGCTTGCATGCCAAATTTGAGCGAAAATAGACGACTTACTATTTTTACAGTCACTCCGGAACTAATTCGGTGCGGATGCAGAGTTTGCATGTCTGCATATTCCATATACAGGTTTTCGAGGATATGTGATATTAACATGCAAACCCGAGGTGATCACTTTCGAGTTGTGTAAAGAGGCTATTTTAGGGTTTATCGGGGTTTCTTTTTGCATGTCGGGTCACGATGGGTTTTTTCGAGAGCTCCGGAGTGGTGTGACATGCAAATGAGGTTTCACTCGATGAGGAACTTGCTATTTTAGCGAGGTGTCTCGGCGGTAGCCTCAGCGATTCAAAATTACAAGCCAATCGCGTTACCACGAGTAATGAAGAGAAGCGAGTTCATTTGGAATTATGCAAAGCAATTAGGGTTTCCGACCGAACTAAATGGCATCAAAAAGTCAAAATCTTCAAAATCCGATGTAAACCAACTGCGATCGAGCGTCCTTCAGGCTATCTGCTGGTGAAATTTCAAGTCAAACGGAGCACTTACTATTTATAGTAAGTCAATTTGGAAACTGGCTAAAAATAGCAGGTCAGCTGCATGCGTTAGTGTCAGCCAGCAGGTCACGTGGTGAGGAGCGCCTCATTCAAATTTCAACTCGATCGGAGCTTGGGAGCTATCAGAAACATGAGGTTACTATTTATAGTAAACTACCTTCAGAAGCATGCTAAAAATAGCAGGTCAGCTAAAGATGGCAGTATCGACAGAACAACGAGGTCATAGGGATGCAGTGTGCAAAATTTCAAGTCGTTCGGAGATTCAGAGGCGCAAAATCATAAGACTTACTATAAATAGTAAGGCATGGAAGAACTGGCGAAAATGAAGAAAAATGGCTAAGGCATGAAAAGTTCATCCTGCTCTCATGCCATAATGCGCCTAGCTCAAGGTAGTGGCAGGCAAAATTTTTCTAAGTTTGAATTCATCCTCTTACCTCAGAATGCGCCTAAGTTGATGGAGTTGAAGCATAAAAAATTCTAAGGCAAGCATTTCATCCTGCACACATAGCTAAATGCGCCCTCATCAAGCTGGAAGTCAAGAAAATGTTCTTCATCCTTCATCACATGGAAAATGCGCCCACATGCAAGCTAGCAGCATTCAAAAATTTTCTAAGTATGAAGTTCATCCTCCTAGAGGCCTCAAATGCGCCCATCTTGAGAGAAGGTCAAACAAGTCAAAGAGTTTTGTCCTCCTCCCATGCTAAAATGCGCCCTCAAGGAAAAGCTGGAGCTCAAATTTTTTCTAAGTAAGAAGTTCATCCTCCTCCTATGGTGAAATGCGCCCAAGTCATAAGCTGGTCAAAGAAGTCAACGATTCTTATCCTCCTCAAGGGCCAAAATGCGCCCAAATGCATGCAAGTGAAGACAAAATAAGGAAGGCAAGGTGGCGTTGCATGTGTTTTATCCACCTCCCTATGCTAAATGCGCCCATGCAGCCAAGGAGTCAACAAGTCAACAAAACTCATCCTCCTCTATGCCTCAAATGCGCCCATGTTTGGTGTAAAAAAGCAAGTGGTAGTGGTAAGTAAGGTGAAAGGTGGTTAAAAAATATTCCAAGGCGTGGTAAAAGGCAAGTGAATACTCCAAGGCGTGGCAACATTCCTCCATCATGTACAAAGTGCGCCTAAAGTAGAGAGTGTTAGAGATTTTCGCTAGGGTGGTGAAGGGTGATGAATATTGGGCGTTGTTTTTTTTTAAATTTTCCTCCATCAAATGTTAGGCGCTCAAGGTATTAGAGATTTTTTTTTTTCAAAGGGCGTGTGAGGTGGTGAAGGTGTCTAAGGCGTGATTTTCCCTCATGTGTGTGCTGGGCGCCTCAGTTGAAAATGAAATATTTTCTAAATGTTGGAGAATTTGCCTAGGCATTGGGACTTCAAATAAATTACCTTGCAAGTGTGGAGTGGGAAATAAAATGTGCCAGGCGCCTCTATGAAAAATTTTCTAAGTGAAGTTGATATTTTCACAGGCAAAATTTTCGAAGTGATTCAAAATTTTCTAAGGCACAAAATATTTTTCTCCCTTAGAAAAATGCCTAAGTCTGGAGAGGTGATGGAATTTTTATTGAAGCACAGATGAGTCGCCTGAGGTAAAGTCAGTGAATGCCAGCTCCACTGGATGGGTAAAATTTTCTCAAGTCAGAGCAACAAGAAATCTTCACAGACGTGAAGAAAGGATTTAAATTTCAATAGAAAATTATTTTTCCAAGGTTCAAAATTCAAGAAAATTAAATGAACCCATTCGTTGGGTACCCATGAATTCGATGCGTTCTGGAGAAAATTTTCTTCTGGGTATCGAAGATTATCGATGAGGAGTTGATTTTAAGGTCTTCCACAGCTTGTCGAGAATTTTGGGATGAAGATTTTAAATGGGCACCAGGTTGATGAATTTCCTAAGGGAAATTTGAAAATTTTCTAAGGCAAAAATGAAGAAAATGTGTTTTCAAGGTAAGATCCTCCAGACGATGAATTTGAAAGAAGCTGCCTAGGTAAATTTGCTCAAATCCTTCGTGAAGATAGTTTACTTGAGCCAGAGTTAAACGAAATTGAGTATCGGAGCTCCAGCAGGTGAAATGAATTTCTAAAAGATGAAGTTTGTCTAAGGCATGAACTTGAACACAAAGTTGGTGATGACAACTTGGAATCAAACATGAAAATCGGTAAGTAGGTTAGTTTATATCATGATATTCTAATACCCCTCTCCTTGCTTGTTTTCAAGGAGATATTTGAGGCAGAAACCCCGATGTGGAAGTGGAAGCCACGATGAAGATGAGTTTCAATCTCGAGAGGAGAAAATTTGCAGAAAATGGCTAGAATGTTAAGACTTAGTATAACAAAGTGTGAAGATGAAGACCCTCAAGTGGAAGAAATCAAAGAACAACGGGCAAGAAGAAGATCGAAGGCAGTGTGAAACGCGTCTACAAATGGAATCTTCTAGAAGGATAATAAAATTGATATGGCGCATTTATTACCCCACTCTCCTCTGTGGCGGTTTTAGGGCAATATTATTTAGGGCTGAGGTGGCACGATTCTGGCCACTCTATTGATTGTAACCCTAGCCGTCTTTTGGGACTTGGCTAGCTATATAAAGGGGGAGTCCCCCTCATTTGAAAGCATTAGAATTAGATTAGACATTGGAATAGTAGACATTGGAGAGCATTAGGAGTTTAGATAGTGTAGCATTGTAGAGCATTTTGCATAGTTTGAGAAGAAAGAGTTTTCCTTTCGAAAACTTTTTTGAGAGATTAAGTTAGCAAATACATTTTATGATAATAGATCTTTTCATTGATGATGGAATTCGTCTTGTCATGAAATGCTAGCAAGGTTTCTTCTTCCTTTCGTATCCAAGTAGATTAAATTCATGCAAGTAGCTTACTTCGGTGTGTGGTGTTTTATCGAGATAGCTTCGCTTTATTCCATACCACTAGCGGCTTGTTGATGATAAGTTCGCCTTGTGTGGTCAACTGGACATTACCTTGAGTTTAACTTCAGTTGTGATTTATATGCTTATATGCGTCGTTGTGATGGTGTATGCATGTTAAGTCATAATTTGAACATCTTTTGCTATTTCCCTTGAAGATTGCACCGATTTTACTGAGGCTGTCCGACGGAGGCTAGGTGAAATCCGGTTGAAGTCTATTGAAACAAAGCTCCACATATCCTGATTTAGAATAGAACATAAACTTCTTAGGCCCTACACCCTTTTAAATTCGGTTCATTTCCGGTTAGAATTAGGAAACTTGCGCTCATTGCCAAATCATTTGAATTACACGAAGGCCCTTAGTCTCTGTTTGTTGTTAGCCGTCGAACAATTGTGTAAGTCCCCTTGACATACCAGCAATATCACATCGAGCCAAACTGAGCCTATTCGCACTCAAGGAACCTTGGAGTTGAAAGCATGATCTTACTCGCAATCTTAGCATGCTGAATACTTTGTTCAAGAGAGGATAGAGCGTCCGTTGGGAGACTTTATTCTGTGTTGGTGCGGTCTCAAAAACCACGTCAACAGTACCCCAAGATGTGTCTAGCAGTCTCTTGCAATGCAAGACATTTCTACCCACTATTGGAGACAAGAGACACGTCCTCATCTCAAAATGCATTCCAAGTCATGGGACACGTCTCCCTACAACCTAGCTTGTGAGCCATCTACATTTTGCACAATGAGCATGTTATGTTCAACCAATAATTCAAAGGCCTTACTCAAGTAGGTTTACACCTTATATGAACCATTTTTAGCTATTCATGGCCTCTCTATATTATTGTGTGTGGCCTTGTCGCATTTAGAACACCACACAATTTCCTTCTTGCTCACATTATCCTAAGGAACCAAGTTTCCATACTTCTTAAATAGATTATTCCCAATTTTTTATCTTAGGTTACTCCCTACATTAAACCTCACATGACTCACCTACAGCTTTTCAAACAAAGGATGCATGGAAATCAAAAGTTTTTTCCACCTCATTAAAAATGATTCATATAGTACTACAAAGGTTACCTACATTAGTAGATCGTTTCTTGTACTCAAACAAGGTCTTGTCACATTCTTTGTGCATGCCATTCAATGCCAATCTTGTCCTTGTGTTACTTTACAACTCTATCAACCACCTCACTAAGGGCCACATTGTCTTAAGCAATTTCTTTTCCATTAGTGCTATCCACATCTACCATTTTAGTCTCTTTGATTTTGTAAACCACCCTATTTAGTTGCTTCTTCCTCATAGTTTTGATTTGATTCACCTTCCTTTCTTTGAATTGGTACTAGTAATGCATCAACACCTCTACTATTTGTTGCTTTCTATGGACATGGCCTATTGTGCCTGATGCAATGATGGCTAGAGAAAAAGTAATTCTAGTTTCCCCATAAGAGAGTACTCACGGTTTTAATTAGTAAGAATGAACTAAGAGATGACTCCCACTTGAGGTTGGAGTATAGAGAGTGACAAGTAAACATTTACCATTAAGGAAATAGAAGACAAGACTTGTGAGATTGCCAATGATGATTCCTATGGTGTCATTAAATATGAGATAACAATGGTAGAAAACGGGAAGGGAAGTACAAAAGAAACAAGAGAAATTAACCTTAGATCTACAAACCATTCTTATGAGGAGGAGAGGACGTTAGACTCACACTCCCTCCACTACGTTGCCAAAAGTTATACTAATGAAGTGGAGGCTGCAACTTTCACTCTTGAGACCCCCAATCCCAAAATAAAATGACACTCTTTTCATCTTAAGAGGGCCCTTGTCCAATGGCATCTTGTGTTAATTCTATAAAAGCCTGAGTGCTTTGACCTTCTTGAAAGGTGGATAGCAAAGGGGCAATAGCCATTATGGTAGGGGTATGTAAAGAGAAGGAAGTGCTCATTCCTTGAAAAAATAGTAACTTACAAATAAAATATGGATGGATTGCATGATAGGGAAATGAATGGTACAAGGCCTAGGTGTTCTCATATGATGAGGCCTTGGAATCATAGAAGTTAGCCTTGAGTTTCAATGGTCAACAAACCCAAGAGATCTAGGATTACCCCCATGGCCACCTCAATGGTTTGTATCAGAGAATTCAATTGCATTTTAGTCTCAATGTCTTCCTCAATGCATTTTAAATTTAAAATCTGCTGAATCACACTCATGTATATTTTCCAAAGCAATTTAATCTGAGTGGGCCCTGATGAACAAACATATCCTTTGATTTCTAAGACCTCCTAACTTAAACTCTATCAAATTTATACTAATACCATCTCGCTAATAATTTTCTCCGCAAGTGGAACATTGGCTAACGCCTTAGTAGTCACCATGAGGAGAATGAGTGGAACAATGATAAACTATTCCTTTTCAAGATACCAATGACCTCTGTAACCACTTGCTAAGATACCTCTTGAATTGGCAAGGAATAAGGAGCATGCTCAATAGCTTATGTGGAGCTTCCAACAGCCCATCTATTCTAATATAAGTTCTCAATAAGCATAAAACTGATTCCTTGTTGATTTGAGAGAATCCATTGCTTCCTTAGATAGCCTTGGGGAAGGTGTTCCAATTTAATTTGCATTAAAATGAGCTCAGAAGTCATTATGAATTTTAACATGATGAAGCACATATTTGTGTTTGTAAAACACCAAAATACAAGCAAAAATTACTCCATGTATTGAATTTTGTGCAAGGAAAAGAGTTTCATCCCATTGGTATTCAACACAAAGACAATCCAAAAGATAAGAAGCCACATAAGGATCACCCGCTCCTGTCTTGTATTCCATAGCCCTTTTTGTAAAGTTAGAAATAATATCCACCCAATCCATCACAGTGCCAAATCCCTGATCTCATGCATTATAGGGACCCAATTGTCCTCAACACAAGTATTGTCCTTTTTACCCACCATACAACACATCATAGACATTACATTTCTCACATTTTCCTTGAAGCTCCTAATGGTATACTTCTACGGAGGAGCTATTGGTGATAAGGTTGTGCTAACATCTACCTATTCTTCTATATAAACATGCAAAGCATAAGTGGTGGCCAATTCACTTACCCATAATATTCTAGGTACAAATAGGGACACTCAACCATTCACACTAAACAATTGCTAGAAAAGCCTCCCCATGCTTCTTTATTGGGAATGGCCTCACTTGATTCATATGAACATGGGGACACCTCCATATATGAATAAGGGCACATAAATATTTAGAAAACAAAGTATTTGTACTAGGCCTCACTACTTCAGGTGAAACTAGCTACAAATTGGTCTTCAATCAATCTCAACCTTACTAAATAACCCTAAACAGAACACTACTAAAACAATACTCCAATATATGAGCTAGAACCAAACCCAAGATTAGAAGTTGTCCTCTACCCTATTGTAGACTTTTAGCCTCCCGTGGTTTCAACATTATTGAGGCAGGTCCATTCAAGTGGTCAAGTGGACCACACAATGCACCATATTTTTCTTTGACAACTGACAAACTTCTTGATTATACTAACCTTCTCCATGGCAAAGAACTAAAAACGCTTTTAAGGATGTCATTTACCAACCATAGTACACTTTTTATTTATAAAATACAACATTTGGATTTGGAAAAGCAATTTAATAACATTTTTACATGTAAAAAATTAGATCTCACTTTTTATGAGAGCTGGAGTAGAAACTATATGTAGGTGTAATGTCCCCAATTTCCGACTAGCTATTTTATTTAATTGATTAAATATTATCTTGTCCTAAATTAATAATTGTGGCATTAATATTTAATTAGTTATTTCTTTACTAAAGTGACAATTAAAAAAGTAATAAATATTATAAATGTCACTTTATTAAATTAAAAAGGGAATCTTCTAGAAGTTGAGCTAAGCCTTTAAAAACGGATGAAGGCAAATCATTTGGCATCTTTTGGAGATTTCCAGAGCTTAGCTTACAGGTGGCTTGAGGACGGAAACCCTTGAGTTCCAGGTTCAAAGGTTTGGACGAAAACCCAAATCTTTCTACAGGAAAATTCACATTAGGATTTGTGTTTGAGTGTCAACAGACGGTTAACCGATTTGGAGGAATTTGTGACGTCTTCTTCAAAGACAAATTCCAGGGTTCCTGTATCTGCTAGTGACTTGGTTTATATTCCTTTTTCTCTGACCAACGATAATATTAAATACATGAAATGGATATAATATTTGGTGGGGTCATGTGAAGTGGGCAAATCCATTATCCTGGGAGTTGACCTACATTTTCTTTGAAAAGTGTTGTACCCAAAATTAAAAATTTTGCTTCAATAAGGCATTTTGTTAAAAATGCTCAAAATCTTGTAAAATTGTCGTCAAAAGTCAAAAAAGGTCAAAATGTATTAAAATAGCAATTTTCTATTTTTAGAAATTTTTGAACAACAAATGGATCATGGGGTTTTTATGGGTTTAGTGTCAAGTAGATGCTTGCAAAATTTTGAAAATAGGGTTTCAAGCCCCTATTTTTAGAAAAACCCTAAAAATAGGATCTTTCCAGAAATGGCACATTGGTCCCGTCAAAATCGTCAAAAAGTTAGTTTTTCTCTGGTGGGTCTATTTCGCTTTTTCAACAGAAAAGTGAGGACCTCGGAGGTCATCAATGGAGGATGGCCAAATACCAGGTATCAAAATCTAACTTCAAACACTGCATAGAACAATCTATGGCAAAAGATGCTTAAAAAATGGTGAACGGCAGAGGGGAATTCGAAAAGTTGAAAATTGCTAAAATTATTCTTACACTGGAGATGGACACCTTACTTCAAGGAAGGTGCCTAGGCTTCAATCCTTAGAAAAATTTTCAGTTTTCGCAAATCACACACGTACAATGGTGAACGTAGTCAAAAGGTCAACAGCGACGACCAACGTAGTCGACATACACATGAACAGTTGGTGTTGGTGTTGCACGAGGACGGAGAGTGCGATCAACGGACGACGAGCGGTAATCGATGCAATCGACAACACGGTGAACGTGAAGCTTGAGAAGGTTGAAAATCATTAAAAAATTAACACTGGAGCACAAAAGCGCCCCTGCTGGCCAGGGGCGCCCAAGGTTTTAGGCAGTCAGAAGTGCTTTAAAGTTTGCAGTTGCAAACAATTTCTTTCTAGATTTGAGCAGTCTTTCCAATGAATTCATCAGCCAGTCTAGAGGATTCATCAAACAACGAAAAATGTAGATCGAGTGAAGACATACCACGGGAAACACAATGGTCACAAGGAAAAGTTGAGGAAAGGCGCCCGTGCAGGTCAGGGGCGCCCATGAATTCAAGCCATCAAAACTAGTTGTTAGGATTTGTCGTTTTGAGGGTCCTCTTCAAAATTCTGCTGGCTTTCCAACGAGTCTAGTATCTAGTTCACAAGATCTGTAAAATTCTCGGAAACAAAGATCAAGTGGGAAATGTTCTCGAGAAATACAAAATTGGATAAATCCAAAGCAGAAAAGCACCCTTGCAAGCCAAGGGCGCCCAAAATTTTGATGCATCAGTTTCAGTTTTCAAGTTTCATGACCTCCAGCAAGTCATCCTCAGATTTTGTCAGGCTTTGCGATGAGTCCGTCAACAAGTTCAACAAAGCAATCGAACAACCAGAAACGAAGATCAAACAACGGTGTTTCGACAAGTAGACAAAGTGAAAATTATATCTTCTGGAACACATGGGCATCCCAGTCAGCCAAGGGCACCTAGAACTTTGAGCCCTCAAAAACAACTATTAGAGGTTGCAACACTAGCCAATCTTTCCAAAATTCTTTAGGCTTTCTGATGAATATCTCAACCTCGCCAGAAGATTAATCAATCACTGGCAATTTCAGATTGCGTCGAGAAACGAAGCACAAGAGGCAAATTGAAAAAATTTGAAAATCCTTAAAAATGGTTGTTTGGTGAAGAAAAGCGCCCCTGCAAGCCAGGGGTACCCAAGCTTTCAAAGGGGCAAATGCAGGTTTTAAGATTCATAGCCTCCAAGAGATCTTTCTCAAGTTTCATCCAACTTTGCAACGAATCCGTCAACCAATTCATAGGATCTATTAGACGTCCAGAATTGAAGATCAAACAGAGGTATTTCAACAAGTAAAATTTCAAAATTTCAAAAAAAAAAAGATTATTCTAACACTACAAAGTTGGACGCCTTATCTCAAGGAGGCGTCCAAGTCAACTTAAGTAGAAATTTTTGAAAGACGTCTTCATGCTTTGGACGTCCTATTTTTTGGGGATTCTCCGAGTTGACAAATATTTTCACGTTATGACTCCTAAATTTAGGGTTTTCGCAAGTTAACTACTTTCACCTCCAACTTTACTTTAGAAGCATTTGGGCATCTATTCTTCATTATTTTACATGTTAGCTTCAACGAGCAAACACAAAAATTTCTTCTCAACAACATTTGGAGGATCAAACGAAGGGGCTTTTCAGAATTCTTCATAGTTTCAAGTTCAAGTTGCACAAGAGAACATTTTTCCATCATCCATTCTTCCAGGGCATCAATTTTCAAAAACAAAAGTTCATCATTTTCAACTTCTATCAATCTGGGTTCTTTCTTTTTTTCAATCTTCTCCAAGATTGGAAAAAAAATTCTCCAACTTCCATTTTTCAAGGGTTTCTTGCATGTTAAAGAAAAATCAGTTTTTTGAGAAATCTGGCATTTTGGGTTTATTCAACACAAGATTGGCAAAAAAACCCACATCCCATATTTTTCCAAAAAAATAGCTTTTGCAGCTTCTTTTTTTAGGGTTTCCAGAAAAGATCATCTTTATTCAAAATATGATCGATCTAGGTCTATTCAACACATAGGTGCTTACAAAACCCATATTTCACATTTTTCTGAGAAAAAATTGTTTCGCAACTTCTACCTCTGAGGGTTTCTTGCATGTTTGAGAAAAAGTCAATTTTTCGAAAAACGGATAATTTGGGTATATTTAGAATGACATTCCTTACAAAACCCATATCTCAAATTTTTAACCAAAAATCTGCCTTTCAACGAAGCTATTTTTAGCTTTTGTGCAGAACTTGTCTGAACATATCCGTGTTCACAATAAAACTTCACGGTTTCATTATGCAATACTCTTCCATCGAGAAAAATCAAGAAAAGCATCAGAAGCATAAAGCTACAGAAGAAACAGAGGTCATCACTCCACTTACAGAGCCACCAAAGTTACCAATCAGTGAACTGCCTATTGGAGCATGTAGATATTTCTAGGAATAGAACTCAAGTGATGACAGCAATTAACTCAAGGCCTTTTCCGAGTTTAACTGACTGTCCTCTTTTCATGCATGTCTATTCTTTGGAGTTACCTATTGTACAGTTGGAGCTTTCTTTAGTTTAGATCAATTAATTGATGTTGTCATTCCAGTTAACTGGTAGTTATCTTTGTTTAGACATAGGAATAAATCTTGCATGTTGGCAAGACTGTTTGTTAACACAAGGAGATTTTAGGGTTCACTACTCCTATGTTTGTGTATATATAAGAGCAGTCTTGCTCATTATTTTGAAAACTGTGCTTGTGATAACAAAACATTGAGCCTTAGTGCTTGCAAGTTTGCTATTCAATATTTGTTCAAAACCGTTGTTGCTATACAAAATTGCTTAGCCTAAGTGCCTGCAAGTTTGTTATTCACTATTTGTTCACTTTGTTCAGTGTAATTTGGTTTGATCGTTTATTGTACGCTTGTCTTCTTGCTACAATTTGCTGTCCCAAACGTGTAATTGTTGTTGAAAAGCTTTGAGGAAATAAATCTTACGCCTACCTTGCTTTGATCCAAAGTCTCAAAATCTTTTTGTGTTATTTTATGTTTTGCTTTCATGAACTTTATTTCAGCTTACATTTGAAAGTACAATGTCTCTTTGGAGGTGTTCTGGAAACAAGTTTATCTAAGTTTTGTGTTTACCAACCATTCCCTATTTACTTCTAAATTCTCTTGCTCTAAATTTACTCAAGAAGATAGAGGCATCATTAGTTTAAGCCTAGTTGTAGTTGAAGTTACGGAACCAGAGAAAATCTCAGCTACAACGCAAAGAGTTTTATAACCTTGTGCTCTCAGCTGAGATAAAACGATAGGAAACTAGTTTAGTATTTCTATTTACGCATAATCAGCAAAAGAGGGAGCTTCCCCTCCTAATTCAAAGAGCACTCTAACTGTGCATAGTTGTTTGTTTCCAATACGCACTCCAAAGGTGCAAATTGAAATGCCAACACAAAGCATTGATCATTACTTAATGGTGGCGGCATAAACATAAGGGTGGTGTGAATAATAGTGACTTGCAAATGAGACAAGGATCAATAAGACAAACTAATGACTATGCGAAGTCATTATATATTCAGCTTATCGCAAGATTTCAGACAATGTTGAAACAACCACCAGTTTGGAGAAGCCAAAGGTATGCGTGGGTTTTAGTGAGGGTTGTGCAGAAGTTTGGGAAGAATAGGGGTGACGTGGAGTACAATAAGCAAAAAAACCTAGTCAATCTTCCTTTAATTAAACCTCAATGCCACCTTCTTCTAGATATTGATGAATAAATGGAGCCGCTATTGATTATCAAGTCCTTTGTGCGTGTGTGCTTTGTAATGTCCCCTTCTCATCAGTGAATTAGCCTTGCAGTTCATCAGTCTATTCCGGAACCCGTAGACTAGAATGAGGTGAAATTAGGGTTTCTTAGCTTGTAGTTTGTAGCAATTCATGTTATTTACTATTTTTAGTAAATAGTGGTTTTTGGCAGTTGCAGTTGTCTATTCTCAGTCCTTCTCAGCTGGAGCAGTTGTTGTTATTCAGGCTTGGGCTTCAGAAAGCTTTATTTGGTGAAAAAATATTTAATTAAAGGCATTATGTTTTAATTCTCTGTTGACCCCCCATTGGCCTAAGGTGATAACTTAAGTTGTTTTAAAGTGGCGCCATGAAGGGTACGCCTTCATTAAAAGATTATTTATTCTTTATTGAATATTTCTTCCAGCTTAATTTTGGACGCCACCTTTTTGAGGATTAATATTTGTGAAAGATGGAAAAGAATTCAAAAGGTGTCTCTTGGCGTTTCTCATGGAATGTGAAGAGTTTTTCAGTGTTCTTTAAATTGAAGTCTTTTCTCCAGCTTTTGGTATCCATTGTTTACCTTACTGTTATGCTGTCAAAATGACTATGGACATTTTGCTGTTGCTTCGAGGATGCCACCTGCTAGCCCCTTCCCAATTTCGTGTTTGAAATACAACACCTAGTTGGAACATTTTTGCTTCTCACATCAGACAAGCAGATTGAGCATCAAAGAATTGAAGAATTTTGGAGTATTTTCACAATTTTGAGTTTCCTGGTTTTCTACAGCTGAAACTGATTTTTGAATATATCTTCTGGAGTGATTTTTTATTCGTTCTGGGTACTTTGGCAATCCATTTGTTGACTCAAGGCGCCACCTTCCACAAAGAATTGGAATTTAATTCCAAGTATTTATTTTCTACTTGCAAAATCGATTTTTGAAGAAGGCTGTACCATTTAGAAGTGCATTGAAATTCGTGCCAAATAATCTGGAGTCTTTGGTGGCTGTTTCTGGATTCCATCTTGGGCGCCAGACCTCTAGGGAGCATTTGCAACTTACTTCGCGTCATTCGGAGGTAAATTGACCAACTTATGAGCATTTTATGAATTCACAGTTTGCTGGTTGAATTTCCAGAATTCTGATTTTTACATCAGATTGTTGCAATTTCCAGTTTTTGATCATATACTTCAGTATTTGAGAGTTATATCATTGTAAAAGTTCATACTTAATATCTAAAGTTCATTCCTTATCATTGTAATTTGTAATCTGCAGAGTTAATTTGTAAGGTTGAGATTAAGCATTACTAATCCAACCAATCTTTCAGTTCTGCAATTACTTTCTGTTTTATCATTAAATTACCCCTAGATGGTTTACCACCAGTGTGGACAATCTGTTTTGTAACTCTCTTATACCCACTTTCATAGTGGTGAATTCCCACAGCTCTGTGGATGCCCGCCGCAGCGGACGAATTGTTTTTTTATTGTAATCTTTTCCCCCCACTGTTTAGTGGTAGTGTGGAAATGTTTTTCATGGCTGGTTATCCGCCTATCAGTTCTTAATTTCAATTTTCAACACTCCGTCATATGTTAGCACCTCGCCCTCAGTGGGATCTTAAGTGCACATTCTTGACGTTGAGTAGTTTTTTATTCCAAGTTCAGTTTTTCAGTTTGATGCTAACGCTAATCCAGTTAACTATTGCTGGTTATGTTGTGTTAATTCATCGAAAAATTGGTTAGCATATTTCATGCTTCCAATATTAATCTGTCGCTTGAGACTTCTTTTCCAAGGTAGGCGCCAACATTGTGAGGCCGTGGTCATAGCTGAAGTTGTGGTGGAGGAATGAAGTGCAAATTTTCTTATATTTTCATTGCTAAATCTTTGCTATATTAAGATTGGCGTGGAGTTTGTATTGTTGTGGCTAAGGCATGAGGTAGGAAACGTAGTTAAGCTAGTCGCCCTTGCAACAGCCAGCTATACCTATGGTGACTGTGACTAAGATAATCGCCCAGGCAGTGAGGGCGTGACCGGGCTGAAGGCAACACCATCTACAGGAGGTTCAAGCAGCACCCAATATTAAAGACTGTAGGGTCACTAATGTGGTGGCTGATCAAAGATTCACTTCCAGGTTAGGATGTATACATATATCAGACTGTAATGGCATATTAAACTTTGTTATTCCTATGAATGAATCGATGTTATGCAAATATCAAACTTAAAGGCATATTATACTCTTCTTCCTGTGCATGAACTATTGCAATTTGCATATGATATATTACTCTCATATTGTTGGAAATTGTCATTCATGTCAAGATAAAATGAGGAGATTGGCATAACTGAAGATAACATATTCTTATGCATAGATTATCTTCTTGAGATTCCAAAGATTTAGAGAAAGCAGCATAATTCTGAGAAAGAAAGAAGACATAAGAAAAGATTTAGAGTAACAGATTTATGAGGATACAAGTATGCATCTTGAAGAAACATCATCAATATAAAATCAATATTTGAAAGAAGAGACAAAAGACATAAGTCAAAAATGAAAGACAAAAAAAAATAATAAAAGACAAAAAAATAAATAAATAAATAACACAAATTAAGAAAAAGACAAAATTAAATAAGACAAATGAAATGGTGCGATTCCTTCAAAAGTCAGAAAGTTAAAAGCAAACAGCATATAAGACAAAACTAAAAAATAAATAAATAAAACAAAATGTGAATAAAGACAAAAGCCAAATAAGACAAATTTGTCTTATTTACACATATAAAAGATACGAATGATCTTGTGAAAAGAATACGATTCATAACAAAGGTTTAATGGTAATCTAGATTTTATGAAAAAGAAATGAAAGATGTGTTCTTTACTCTGTTGGAGGTGCGATCCTTTATGCAACCTAGAATTTTTTAAAAAGGGCAAAAGTCATGGTATACGACGTACCATTAATGGAAGCTTCATTAAATATGAAGGGCAGAAGACAAAATTGTTATTTGAAGAGTTGTGTTTGATGGGTGGATATCCATTAAGAACAGGTATGTCTATTGCCTTCATTTGAGAAGATACATAAGATGAGTTTTGGGAATTATGAAGTATTATTTTTAAGAGTGTGGTGGTTGGATTAAAAGTTGCATCATCCAGACACAAGCAGATTCTGGGAAGGAATAATAATGGAAAATTATTAATAAGTGCAGAATCAGATTTGAGAAAGTGATAGGTGTGTTAAGAGTTGTATAGATTTAAGTATGATTTCTAAGCATAATGTGAAGAATACAGTAGATATGTGAAGCAAAATAAATGATAAACAAAGGAAGTAAGAGCAGTATTTTATGGGGATTTATAGCGCATCGAGAATAGACTCGGTGAAGTGACGGAAATGTGACTTGAAGACCTTGTGATCGAGAAGTTGAAAGATTTGTTGAGCAGATTCCAAATCAGATTTGAGAGCAAACTGTGCGCGAGATCTATGAGTGAGTTAAGAAGAGTTTTGCTGCGCCTCCGTGTGGAAGAGTCCAAGTGTGAGATAAAAGAGAATATTGCGCAGAGCAAAGCAAAGAAAGTTTTATACAGGAATTTGTACATCTTTGTAAAGAAATATGCAGATTTAAGTAGATTTGTAAAGAAAAGTAAGTTGATATTCAAAGCAGAAGTTTGGTGTGCAAGTTTAAGAAGCATCACTGGTAGATTTACTGAAAAAGACAATGTAGCCAGAGCATATTAAAAGGAAACCAAGAGAAGAGTTTGGGTACTGGATCAGATTTGCATGAGAACCGCCAATTGAGCAGCATTGAAGAATCTGAAATAAGAAGATATACAAGCCATTTAAAGACTGCCCACAAAGATAAATCATGGAAGAACAGTATTGAAGAAATCTAATTCAACCCATCATCCGCTGAAAAAGCAACAACATTAAAGGTGAATATTATTCTTCTGGTTATCTTTGCTGGGTTGGTGCTTGCAAGGAAATGCCCGCAGAGGTTGGTGCCTACAAACATTAGGGGTTAATGCTCCTTGTAGGTTGGTGCCTAGAAAATCAGTTAAAGGGGTTGGTGGTCCTTGTAGGTTGGTGCCTACTAAATCAGAATTCAGGGTTGGTGCTCTTTGTAGGTTGGTGCCTACTAAACTACAAATTGGTGATTCAAGTAGGTTGGTGCCTACATTCATTGTAAAAGCTTATATAATTCATAAAGTACATTATTTGTACCGTGGTTTTATCCCGTAAGGGTTTCCACGTAAAATTTTCATGTCAACTTGTTCATATTGAGATATTCTTGCATAGTTGATTTGTGTTAGAGTTTGAAATTGATAAAGGCTGTAAAGGGTAAAAGTTTGTTTATATACTGATTCACCCCTCCCCGCCCCCTTTCAGTATATCTTTGTGCTCTTCAATTGGTATCAAAGCGAGGTCCTTCTTGAAAGCCTAACCACTTGAAGGAGATCCTTAAGAGCACTTATGGCTGATAACAACAACACAATCAAAGCACCCATCTTTGATGGGACTAATTATGCCTTTTGGAGTATTAAGATGGAAGCATATTTGAATTCCCTTGGGTTTGATGTATGGCAATTTGTTGTTGATAGGTATACACCTCCAGCAACCCCTCCAACGGATCAAGCCGGGAAAAAGAGAAGTGAAAACAATGCAAAAGCTAAGCATGCTCTTCTTTGCAGCCTAACAGATTCTGAATTTACAAAGGTCATGCGTTGTAAATCAGCAAAAGAGATATGGGTCAAGCTTCAAAACATTTATGAAGGAGATGCTAAAGTAAAGAAGGCAAAGCTGCAAACTCATTGAAGGAAGTTGGAAACTCTCAAAATGAATGATGATGAAGATATAGCATCATACTTTCTTCGTGTTGATGAGACAGTGAACATTATGAGAGGTCTTGGTGAAGATATCGATGATGCCTTTATTGTTGATAAGATTCTAAGATCTCTATCCACAAAGTTTGAGGCCAAGGTTGCAGCATTGGAAGAATTGACAAACTTAGACCAGTTAACAAAAGATGAACTACATGGGATTCTTGCCACTAATGAAATGACGATTGAGGGAAGAACACCACAAAATGAGATTTCCTTCAAAGCATCTAAGAAAGGAAAAACCAAACATGATACATCAAATGAGAAATCAAGTGATGATGAAACAGAGGCCTCTTTCATGAGGAAGCTTAAGAAAGGAAGTGGAAAGTACAAAGGGAAATATCCTTTTAAATGTTTCAAGTGTGGAGAAATTGGCATTATGCTTCAAAATGTCCTCAAGATGATAGTGACTCAAGTGAAGATGACGAAGAAACCTACACCAAGAAAAAAGGAAAGAAGAATTCCAAGTATACCTCAAGGAAGAGATCCCAAAAGCACAAAAAGAGCTTTTACTCAAAGAAAGAATACAGCTCTTCAAAAGAACAAAGTGATGGCAGTCAAAGCAATGATGATGAAGAAATATTGTTCATGCCTGAATATGAATAACAAAATGCTGATCAAGAATGTGATGAAGAAGAAGAAGAATGCAATGAAGAAGAAGAATGCAATGAAGAAGAAGAAACAGATCTTGAGGAAGAACTTCACTATGCATACAAGAAAAATGAAGAATTGAAGAAGGAGGTCACCAAGCATAAACTAAAAACTAAGGAGTTGACTAAAAGCTTGGAGGAATTAAACAAAATAATTGAAGATTTGAGGACTCAACTTGTCGAGGCTGAACAAGTTGAAAATGAGATAAAGATCAAATTAAGCGCAAAAGAGAGAGATTGTGACAAGTTGGTACAAGAAGTTGCCATGCTGAAAAATGAGTTGGAAAAGCCAAAGGAGGAATGTACAAGGTTTGATGAGAATGTCACAAGTTTCAAGGAAAATGAAAGAAAGTTTAACTCTATGCAGTTTTACTCTTTCAATGGATATTGCTTTTCATGCAATTATTTTGGCCACAAAGCAATAAATTGCAGATTTCATGCAAGAAATACTTTAAGCTTCTCTAGAAGAAATTATAACTCATTTGGTCATGACATTATGTGCTTCAATTGCAACAACTTTGGACACATAACACGTTTTTGTAGATATGGCTTCCTGGAACCATCTAGACAAGATATGAAGAAGAACACCATTGGAAAGGAGAAAAAGATTACAAAAGTATGGAGAAGGAAACAAAAGCAAAATGATAATGAGGATAAATCTATGATCATGCAAGATACATGTCATATACTATTTTGAAAAGAAGCATGGATTTAAGGGGAGCTAAGTTGGCACTATCTTTTCAGCCCCATAAAGAAGATAATTAAAAAATGAAGTACGTCAAAATTCTGAAGAAAAGAAATCTACTTATGGATTGTTATCTAATGAAGATAACGAATTGGCTTCAATTGTTGGAAATTGTATTGATGTCAAAATGAAAAAGTTTTCACGCAGGAAAAGCAAAATCATTTACAAGGCAAGGAATGAAGAAGAAGATGAGTATTAGTAGATGGGAGCATACATTCAGGGGAAGCTATAAACAATATCCTGTAGCTCCATGGAATAGGAAAAAGCAAGACATTCTTGGAAGTCCCTTTGCCATTGATGTCAAAGGGGGACAGAAGTAGAATGGGAGAGAGTTAGAAGAGTGACAAAAAGATAGGTTGCCTTTAATGACAAAAGGGGAGATTGTTGGAAATTGTCATTGATGTCAAGATAAAATGAGGAGATTGGCATAATTGAAGAGCACATTCTTATGCATAGATTATCTTCTTGAGATTCCAAAGATTTAGAGAAAGCGGCATAATTCTGAGAAAGAAAAAAGACATAAGAACAAATTTAGAGGAACAAATTTATGAGGATACAAGTATGCATCTTGAAGAAACATCATCAATATAAAATCAATATTTGAAAGAAGAGACAAAAGACAAAAGTCAAAAATAAGAGACAAAAAAAAAGAAAAGAATCAAACTAAGAAAAAGACAAAATTAAATAAGACAAATGAAATGGTGTGATTCCTTCAAAAGTCAGAAAGTTAAAAACAAACAGCATATAAGACAAAACTAAAAAATAAATAAATAAAACAAAATGTGAATAAAGACAAAAGCCAAATAAGACAAATTTGTCTTATTTACACATCATAAAAGATACGAATGATCTTGTGAAAAGAATACGATTCATAACAAAGGTTTAATTAAATTCAGATTTATGAAAAAGAAATGAAAAGATGTGTTCTTTTACTTCATGGAGTGGTGCGATCCTTTATGCAACTCCAGATTTTTTTTAAAAGGGCAAAGTCAAGTGGTACGATTTACCATTAATGAAGCTTCATTAAATATGTGAAGGGCAGATAAGACAAAAATTGTTATTTATGAAGAGTTGTGTATGTTTGATGGGTGATATCCATTAAGAACAGGTATGTCTATTGCCTTCATTTGAGAAGATATATAAGATATGAGTTTCAGGAATTATGAAGTATTATTTTAAGAGTGTGGTGGTTGGATTAAAAGTTACATCATCCAGACACAAGCAGATTCTGGGAAGGAATAATAATGGAAAATTATTAATAAGTGCAGAATCAGATTTGAGAAAGTGATAGGTGTGTTAAGAGTTGTGAGCAGATATGTTAAGGATTTCTAAGCATAGAATATGAAGAATATAGCAGATATGTGAAGCAAAATAAATGATAAATTAGTGAAGTTAAGAGCAGATTTAAGGGGGATTTATAGCAGACTGAGAATAGACCTTTTTTGAGGAAGATTGAACAGACTTTGTGAAGACCTTATGATCAGATAGTTGAAGATTTGTTGAGCAGATCTAAATCAGATTTGAGAGCAAATCAAAAGTAGAGATCTATGAGCAGAGTTGAAAGAAGAGTTTGTTGCAGTTCTGTGTGAAGAGTCCATGCAGAGATAAAAGAGAATATTGCGCAGATAAAGAAGAAAGTTTTATGACAGGAATTTGTAGCATCTTTGTAAAGAAATATATGCAGATTTAAGTAGATTTGTGAAGAAAAGTAAGTTGATATTCAAAGAAGTTTATGTGCAAGTTTAAGAAGATCAATTGCAGATTTACTGAAAAAGACAATGTGAAATAAAAGAGCATATTAAAAGGAAATCTATGAGAAGAGTTTGGGTAATGTTTGGATCAGATTTGTAAAGGAGAACTGAATAATTGAGCAGCATTGTATGAAGAATTGAACAAGAAGATATATGAAGCTATTTGAAGATCATTCAAGGAAGATAAATCAAGTGGAAGAATAGTATTGAAGAGATCTTAATTGTCCATCATCCGTTGAAGAAGCAACATTAAAGGTGGAATATTATTCTTCAAGTTATCTTTGCTAAGTTGGTGATTGGCAAGTGGGGGTTCGTGCCCCCGGCAGGTTGGTGCCTACAAATATTAGGGGTTAATGCTCCTTGTAGGTTGGTGCCTAGAAAATCAGTTAAAGGGGTTGGTGGTCCTTGTAGGTTGGTGCCTACTAAATCAAAATTCAGGGTTGGTGCTCTTTGTAGGTTGGTGCCTACTAAACTACAAATTGGTGATTCAAGTAGGTTGGTGCCTACATTCATTGTAAAAGCTTATATAATTCATAAAGTACATTATTTGTACCGTGGTTTTATCCCATAAGGGTTTCCACGTAAAATTTTGATGTCAACTTGTTCATATTGAGATATTCTTGCATAGTTGATTTGTGTTAAGAGTTTGAAGTTGATAAAGGCTGTAAAGGGTAAAAGTTTGTTGATATACTGATTCACCCCCCCCTCTCCTCCCCCCCCCCTCTCAGTATATCTTTGTGCTCTTCACATATTGTATTGAAGTGAATATTCATTCCTTATATTGTGAGTGCAAATTTCATTCTACATATTGTCTTGAGAAATCCCTTGTAACAATCTAAACTCGAGCATAAACTCAATTTGACAAAATGTACAAATGTGTCAAACTGGAATGATAAATCGCAAAAATATCATTAAAACAAATAGAGGATTTTACAGTAGGTTAGTTTGCATTACCATTCTTCTCATGCTAACAAAATTTTAACAAAACCCATTCCCTAATTTAAAGCTATAGAATTAAACTGAATCCTGTAGACGGCCATGTTAATAAATAATTATATTGTAATTGACCGTACTAATTAAGTAAATGTTGTAGTCGGTCGTACTGGGAATAGATAATAATAGTTTAAATAATACATGCACAGTTTAAAGTAAAAGTTGGATTAGTTTTTGAGCAGGTAGTTAGGAAGAGTTGCCGACGGTTGGTATCTCAACCAACCTTGGCCATCTATATATGTATCTTGTCATTTGTAGTCGGACACGGTCAATCGCTATGTATTGTTGAGATACTTCATGAAATCAATCAATCCATTGTGCTGTGCAATTACTCTTACGATTGTTCTGTAATTCAAATGTGATTCATATTCTAGTACGTGCAGTATGTTTGTGAATTATTCTTGTTTACTCCCGTAGTACTTTGAACACTACCCAGTGAGTAAACATTTGGCGTCGTTGCCTGAGCGGACTAGGGAATCACTCATCATGGCAGCGTAATGGGTCTCCCGGCAGATGAACCCGTGAACAGCAATGAGGAAAGGGAAGACCTATTGATTGAAGATTTTATCAATTTGTGGAAGATATCATTATGAGATCACGTACATAGGGAATCCCGCAGACGGGAGATCCCTGAGGAAGTTATCTGGGATAGGTTGGAAGTGAACGACGAGGTGAATCACCTCCTGAATCGTATGCCCAGATTGCTGGCCTGTCATTTCATTATTCTGCAAGACTTGCGAGAAGAAGAGGATCAGGAACACCTAAGGCAACAAATATTGCAGCTCTACGAGAAGAAGAGGAACGTGACACTAGCCGGAGACATACGCCCGGTAGTCAACAATGATTGCCTGAATAAATTTTAATGCTCGTACGGCTGAACAAAGACAAGAACTAAGTACCTAGCGGGCACGAGACTCAGAAGGAGAAGGTTTGGTGATCACTCAGGTTGCAAGAACAAGAAAACCGGCAAAGAAGACTGTAGCAAGTTGGTAAGGAATTTGATCAGGATCTAATTGAAATAAACCAGAGTATTAAAAGAACACACGAGAATCTGAAGAGAATAGACACATCTATTGGACGAGCACATCAAAGTCTGGTTGAAGGGAGGGACGAAGGATCCCTTGGCACTCCATACGAAGGAAGGTATAAAATTTGTGAAAACAAAGATGAATTAAGTGAAGAACTTGATAGTAGCATCAAACGCTTTCAGGAGTTGTCCTTATTGGATGACGATGAACGGCTAACAAATGGAAGATCTGAGCCCAGTACCCAAGGCGGAGAGAGTACCGAAGGGAACCCTAGGAGACTCAAGGTGTCGAGGACGTTGACGCAAGACATGGGAGTGACTCGTACGTGGCCGAGAGTGCAAGTGACGCACTGGAACGTAGTGGGGAAACCAGTCTAATCGGGTCCAATACACAAGGAGGACAGCGGGGAAAGATGGTGATCTTGAGCGGCAGAAGCTGCTGAAGTTTATGGGGAATGGGTCAAAAGATCCAGTACAGCACTGTAAGACATGTGAAACTATCTGGATAGCCAACGAACAGGATGATCCGGACCAGTGGCTGAAAGCATTCCCCGCGACAATCCGAGATAGTGTGATCGACTGGTACTCTGAATTAGATCAAGCACACAAAGCTACATGGAGATTACTGAAGCAAGCATTTCAAGAGGAGTTCAAACTCTTACGAGATGATAGCGAGTTGTCACAGAGATATACAATACTAAGCAGGGAAAGCACGAGAGTGTGTGGACCTACAATCGGAAATTGAAAGATTTGCTGGGGAAACTAGAGTCACAGCCTACGGATGGCCTGAAGAAGAGGTGGTTTATTGAGGGACTGCTTCCCTCGCTCCGAAGGAAAATGAAAGTGGTACCTCCATCCTCGTACACTGAAGCATATACTCGGGCGATGGATATAGAAAGTGAAAACAAAACATCCTCCTAAGGGAAAAGATGCAGACGAGGAGTAAGTGACGACAACGAAGAATCAAGACCGTACAAACACTCAGAAAGATATGATGCAATGAGGAAAGAATTGAAGGCCGACAAGGAGAGTACGAGAGAATCCAGAGAACTGTGGTGTACAGATTGCAATGGGGAAGGTCACACGAAGGCAAACTGTCCCAAGAACTTATTTTGCGATATCTGCCAAGTGGGACATTCCGTAAGGAATGCATACAACAAAGCTAGAAGTGCATAAGTACTCTTCGCGAGGGAGGTCAACACCACCAAGACACCACCAAAGCCCAATATATAGCAATGCATCCCCGGAGGTTCTGAGCACAGAAGTCTGAGAAACATGATACAGTCGATGCAAAAGGAAGGCCCATGATCAATGCGGAAGTGCGAATGGGGCCCGCCGATGACTGCCAGAATGGTCAAGGTTCGGGAGGGAGATTGTGTAAGTGGTGTGGACCAGGCGATCATGAAGATAACGAATTCCCTAAGCAAAAGGGTATCCACATGCTAGAAGTAGAAGAACAAGAGGTACTGGCAATCACCAAAGCACAAGCAAAAAAGGCCACTTACCCAGATCCATGTACAGAGAAACAAAGGATGAAGGAAGCAAAAACCGAAGTGGAATTGGCGATGGCGAAGGAAAACAAGGTACCTCTGGAGAAGTCGGGAACCTCTCGGCGGTCAGAGGCGGAAACCAACATCATACGGCAGGTATTGCAGACCATTGTACCGATCAAAGTAACTGACCTTCTCCAGACTATGCCGCAGCTGGGACTGGCGATCACAAACGTTGTCGGGGATGGCACGCAACCGCGATTGGAGGAACGAAGGCAAGAATTGATACCAGAACCGCCACCATACGATGAACAAACAATCGACCCAGTATTGCTCACAGCGAACATCGAGAAGATGCCAGCGGTCATGCATATGGAGATCAGAGGGAATATCTTGACAAATACTATCATCGATGGAGGATCGGGAGTCAACGTACTACCCGAAGACACATGGAAGAGTCTTGGGAAGCCTACACTCTGGCTGCCAACATTCCAACTAGTTGGCGCTGATCAACATGGTATCAAGCCGTTGGGAACGTTGATGGCGCAGAAGGTGACGATCGGGACACAACAATTTTTGCTAAATTTTGTCGTCATCCCATTATAGAGGAAAGCGTACGATGCACTACTTGGGAGAGGATGGCTGATAGCCACGAAGGAAAATCAAAATTGGAAGAGGAACACACTCTCGATCGAGAACAACGGGTGGAAGTACGTCATCGACTTGAAGAACCAGGCCGTGAGCGAAGAATTGACTTCATCCGGATCTGAATCGGATGGAGGTGAGTCGGATGTGGACAAAGGAAGGAAAGCTATGGAACCTAACACTGAAGGCGTACTTGAACTCGAGAGTTGTTCGAAGGACGAGACAAGCTCGCTGAATGGCTTATTTCATTGGCAGATGGAAGACTATGAAGTGTTCCACCGAGAGTGTAACATGCTACAAATCGAGGAAATCAAGGAAGAAGAGAAACAGGGAAGGCCCAGCCAAACACTTCCGGCCGAGTATGGAGAATACAAAGAAAGAGTATCAAAACTAGACGATATGCCAGTCCACAAATCCAAACAGGTATGAGATGAAAAATTTGTGTTGGAATCAAAAAATGAAAAAATAGCAAAGGAGAAAATAATGGAGTGAAGATATGAAAAATTTGAAAAATAAAAGAACAGTTGGAAGTGAGAGAAAAGGGAAAAAATACAATGAAGAAATTAAAAAATTCAGAAAACAAAAAAAGTGGAACGGAAGGAGAAAATAAAAAATTGAAAAAAACTGAGCTACAAGAAGAAAAAAATGAGGGAGAAAATAAACAAAATTTGAAAAAATTAAAAATAGAAAAGAAACAAGCTAAAAGAAATACGAAGGAGAGCTTAGAAGAAATTAAACAAAATTAAGGAGAGAGAAAAAATAAGAGAAGAAAAATTAAAGAATTGGGAAAAAATTAAAAAGTGACTTGGGAGAATTTATGAGGAAGAAAAAAATGAAAAAATTGAAAGTGGCCAAGAGAAGAAATATTAAAATAAAGAGAATTAAAATAAAAATCATGGCCATTGGAAAAATCGGGCGACTAAGGAAAAGAGCAACCGAGCCAAATAACGTTTGGAAAAGCACGAAAGAATGAAGCTTCAGCGTACGGCCTTTTAGAGGCAAGTTAACATGGGCGAAGGTCAGAATAAGGGAAATCCACAGAGGCAAATCGTATGAACTGATCAAATCATACAGCACCAGCATCAGAGAGGTCGTACAGCAGTTTGAAGGCTTAAGTTGGCGAGGCTTGGCAGGTAAGGAGGATGTAAGATGGGCACAAAGCACAGAGGAAGAACATAGGAGAAAAAGACAAGGTCGTACGGCAAAGCACATGTGACCATCAAGTCGTACGGCACCCCGAAGTTATTGAGATCGTACGACATCCTCAAATCGTACGGAGTTTACAAGTTGCCCAGGCTGTACGGCGTACTCAGAGCATCGTACGGAGTCTACAAGTTATTCCAGTCGTACAGCACCTGCAGGAGAAACTCAGCACTTCCACTGTACGGCATCAGTTGGCAATTTCCAGTCACAGAGTACGGCCTCAAGCATTGACGAGCGTATGACATTCAGCATTTATTCAAATCGTACAACATTTAGAATTTATCCAAATCGTACGGCATTCAGCATCTATTCAATTCATACGACATTCAGCATTTGTTCAATCCGTACGGCCTTCATAGTTAGAGGTTCTCCAGGTCGTACGACAACCACTGCCAGGGTTCAATGTACAGAATGTTCTGAGTTTTCAAATCACGCCAGGCATAACATCAGGTTGTAGCATACAACTCAGCAAAAGTAAAAACTTTGTACGCCCAAATCAGGAGGAGACCGTATGCATCAAAACAAGAAGCATTGTACCAAGACAAAAAGAATGCCATAAGGATGTCGTACGTATCAAGGAACAAGCCGTACATACCAAGCAAATAAGGACCGTACCAAGTATCGAAGTTTGTAAAAGGCAGGTTGTACCAAGCATTAACCTAGAGAAAGTAAAGTCTACGAAAAACAATGCAAAATCTGCGTTTTTCGGCTTTGTCAGCACTATTCGGAACCTGTGGGAAAATCATGAAAATAAGGCGCGCGATGCAATTTCAAGTGGTTTCAGACTGCCCCTCGACCCTGCTAGGGGCGCTGCCCCCAAACCCCCGCGAGGGGCGCTACCCCTTGACCCCACTAGGGGCGCTGCCCCCAAACCCCCACGAGGGGCGCTGACCCTTGACCCCGCTAGGGGCGTTGCCCCCAAACCCCCATCAAATTTATTGGGATTGCCAAATTGCAATACAACCAACCATCATAGTACAGTTACAAGAGCAGTTGGCAGCCGAGTAAATGAGAGTGGCAGCTCTCGAGGAGAAGTTGGCAAAGAGGAACAGCGTATTGGGTCAGTTGATAGAGAAGGATACCCAGGTGGCCGATGCACGACTTTCAACACAAAGGGAGAATCAATTATAGGAAAACTACGAGGAGTTGGCATTTTTTGTTTTCAGTTGTCTGGAAGTCGACTACTTTGTGGGGGGGATGATGTAGACAACAATGTTAATAAATAATTATATTGTAATCGACCGTACTAATTAAGTAAATGTTGTAGTCGGTCGTACTGGGAATAGATAATAATAGTTTAAATAATACATGCACAGTTTAAAGTAAAAGTTGGATTAGTTGTCGGGCAGGTAGTTAGGAAGAGTTGCCGACGGTTGGTATCTCAACCAACCTTGGCCATCTATATATGTATCTTGTCATTTGTAGTTGGACACGGTCAATCGCTATGTATTGTTGAGATACTTCATGAAATCAATCAATCCATTGTGCTGTGCAATTACTCTTACGATTGTTCTATAATTCAAATGTGATTCATATTCTAGTATGTGCAGTATGTTTGTGAATTAGTCTTGTTTACTCTCGTAGTACGTTGAACACTACCCAGTGAGTAAACAAATCCTCTAGTAAAATCTACACAGTGGAGCCTAAAAAATGAATTAAGTTTCAAAAAGTATTGGAGCTGGAAAAAAAAATTGAGTTCTTTTTCATGGTACAATTATGCCCATGTGTGTAAATTTTCAGCAAAAACCTATCACTAGATCAAGAGATGCAATTAATAGCATTCCCCAAGCTGGCTTCAAAAACAATTAAATAAGCCAATCCATATGAGCTGAAGGAAGAGGACTACGAAATATGTTTTAAAATGTTGTTATGGTAATGTTGATAAAGTTTCTTCAAGAGATTCAACTCATATTGTGAAATGACCCACCCCAGGTGGACACTTGCTAACACAAATTTCTGCCTATGGATTATGCTTGCGGCTTACCAAGTTTATGCTTGATTTGATTTTTCAATGATGCATTGCCAAGAAATAAAGGAAATGCCAATAACATATACCGATGCAAGATGGAAGTAATGATAAACTATTGCATTCAAACACACAGCTGAAGCAAACCCTTAATTCTTTATTTCAAATCAGCTTGCATATACAATATATTCTATTGAGCATCTCATACAATATTAGTGGCATCATTAAGCAACACACCCGGAGACATGAGCAATGAAATACAAGTTTGAAACTTGATAATAGTACGCCTGGAAATCTTTATCAGCAGCTGGTATATCCCTTGTTTGCACGCATGCCTGGCTGAAGATAGACAGTACAGCCTCCCAATCAGACTGGTACAGCTCTTATAATCTCCACGTGGCTGCTAAGATGGATGCTAGCAACATTTTGAAACCCTACAATGTTTGATTCTGCAATAGAATGGATTATGCACTCAAAACCCCTTTGAATTTCTGAAGATATCCTCTTGCAGTTAAGCACAGCCAACTCCCATGTGCTGAAGAAGAATGCACAATCAGCAATAATGATACTTTATAATATTTATCTTCAATGATAAACTGATCTACAATGTAAACCCTTGTGAAACTTCTATGATTCTTCTCCAACAAAGCTCAATATTGACTCCTGGATGAAGCCAATCCACAATGCAACCTTAAGATGATATTGCACACCGTCAGGAAGCTCAAACTATGAAGCAGCTACGCTCTCCAAAGTTGAAAATGGCAGAAACCCTGGTTTCTCATGTTTCTCCAAGCAAAGGCACAAATGTTCAATGAGTAAATTGATTAATGATACATTTTCATTTGCTTTTGGTGCCTTTTATATTCATCTCCAAAAGGTGTCAATTTCTCTTGAGGCCTTTAAGCATTTAAATATCATTAAATGATTTCTTTTTAATTCACCTTTATAACCCCTTAAGTGGGCGCCCAAATCCAAGATGAATAAATATTTGATTTAAATACACGTTTTAAATATCTTGACTTCATAATCAATAAAAGTCCTTTTATAATAAACTTAAATAAAGTCACTAAATGCTCACTTTATATTTTGACTTTATGATATTAAATTCCCCTCAATTATGAAGTCACATGAAGTCAATATAATAATCCCCTTTAAATAATTAATTAATTAATGTAACACTTCAATAATAATTAAATGTCATAACTGCATTAATAATCATTATTTAATGATTCTAACTTCATCACTGGTTAGCCCATTGCTCCCACTGTCAATCTGGATGCCTTACTAAAAATAGTAAGGTGGGTCTCTAATGTCCAACTGACTTACTATAAATAGTAAGTATATGCAAATAATTCTAGAAAACCTTGAATATCAATTGCCTCAAAACATATTAAGGATCTGGAGATGGAAACAAAGACAACTGCCCTCTGGAGAGCTAAATAATTCCACAACAGGGTCCTCTAATCACCAATATTAGCCTACAAGGACCCAATGACAGGCTAAATCCTCTAACTCTAATGCACGCTCAAAATGGGGACATTACATATTGGAGATATAAAATTTACTTACTCTATCTTGGCTAGGAATGTGTGATGTCCCCTTTTGGAATTGGCCTAAATCTTGCCCTAGAATCACAAGCTTAATGTAGTTAGGGATATAACTTACCACTTAAATGCTTCAAGCAAGATAAATCTTGGTTTAGGTCTTACAATCATGTTAGATAATATTGGAAATATAGCTCATATGATCAAAACATAATAAATGCCTTATCTATTAAGCTATACAAAATACATAATTATTTCAAGACTATCTAAACTACCAATATTTATAATGCATAGTGGAAGTCTTTAATCATAATAGGATTTGGATGAGAAACATGATAAGTCCGCTTGAAGCTACCCACCTAAGCCCAAGAGCACGAGCGTCTAACCAAGACAACCCACCCCTTGGCCCCAAGCGGCAGGAACGTCTGAACCAAGACAATTCCACCCTCGAAGTGGCGTGCTTAGTGGAATACACTTGTATTTGTTTTTCCTATCCATGTTGTCTTATCCATCCTCCTTATGATTGAGACTCCATCCTAACAATCAGTCATAGTTTGGCTTGATAGGGGAAACCTTGAAAGGGGTGCTTGTCAACTACTCAACCCATCTAAGCCCAAGAGCACGAGCGTCTGACTAAGACAAACCACCCCTTGGCCCCGAGCGGCAGGAACGTCTAAACCAAGACAATTCCACCCTTGAGGTGGCCTACTTAACATGGGAGGCCCGTAAATTGCATCCTTCTAACTTGTTTCCCTCAACCTTACACTTGATTGATCATAGGATAAAGACAAATATATATTCATTTTTATATTAAGATCATAATTACTTATAAGGCTCAATAATTGCTGCAAGCATCATTATTGCATACTTGTATACTATATATATATATATATATATATATATATATATATATGAATGACTAGAAGATATTATTTAATAAGTGCATATAAAACCACTATTAATCAATCACAGATTTCTATTTGTTGTTCTGATCGTAGATTCCCTTCTCCTTAATTCGATTATCTTATGTTAACTTATCTACAGTTATACTCACAATTATATCCAGACCTCTTATCCTTTCTTAATTCATGCGATGCATCTGCTTTGAAACTGATTCTCTTTTAATATGCCGATTTGGTCAAAGGGCATATTCTTTCCTACCTCCTTGACGTGTCTCTTAGTATAATCGCTTGGCTGGGAATAAATGTTAATCATATTAAATGAATCGCTGTCCTTAGTCTTAATTTCCATCGCTGCCTTTTGTATATATAATCACTTCCTTAATAATAATTCGTTGCCCTCCATAATGGTAATCACATTCACGTTTACTTAATATTACTCACTCACTTTGTAATATAACCGCTGCACTTTTGTAATTTTTGTATTGTTTTATATTTATCATTTTATGTTTATTATTATTGTTTTTATATTAGTTTTTCTTCTTTCTTTTTTTATATCTTTTAGAATTTATGTATCATAATGGTATTTAAATACTTATTTTGTATTTTCATTATTTATAATTATAATATTATCTTGATAATTATAATTATAAAATTGCTAGTATATATTTTGTTATTTTATGCATTTATTTGCATTTCAATGTGTTACAATTTTGGGGGCGTGACAAAATGAAATATTAATTTGGCTATATGAATCTTTATATAACTCTAATTTTTTTATACATAAATAAAATCTTGAACCCCACAGTTGTATAGCTATGTTACCGAATTGACAAGTTTGAGGGTCGATTTTGAGTATGGTACGTATCCAAATCGGATTCAGCCAAAAAACCCTATGGATTTGGGCAGAACACGGATATGGGAAGCTGGAAACGTTTTTATATTTTAAAGCTGAATCCCGACATTTTTCGGGTCGACATGGCAAACCGGCACATATTTCAAAAATTTTGTTCTTTTTCATAGGTAAAAATGTGAAAACCTAAAAAAGATAAAATCATTTTGCAACTTTGAAAGGGATTTTCGCCAGTTAAGGAACATTGCAGACGCGGATTTTTGAAGACGCAAGTTTTTGAAGACATGGGTTTTTGAAGAACAAACACAGGCTTTTGTAGTTGCAGTCCCCTTCAATCTTCAAACGTTGCAGTCGCCTTTAGTCTTTGTCACACCTTCATTCTTCAAGCAAGTCGCGCCTCAGCCAGAGGTATGTTTTCACATTATTTTGTTTAGTTTTTTTTTTAATAGTTAAAAGTTAAATTTTAAACATTAAAAATAAATTGTGTAATAATTTTATAAATGTTTTGAAGTTTTGAAAGAATTATTGCAATAAAAAATTTGTAATAATTTTATGAATCATTTGAAATTAATTAACTATTAAGTATTAAGTATTAAATTATTACTTTATTATTAACATACTAATAAGTAATATAATTTAGATTTATTAATATTAAATAACATTAATTTATTAAACAACATAATGATAATTTAAACAATTTTAAGTTTTTTATTTATTACTTTAATTATTAATATTTATATTTTGGTTATTATTTAATTTTATTTATATTAATAATAAATATATTAAATTATTAATAAATTAATAATTAAATTTAATATAGTAGATGTAAAATTGTAAATTATAGTATTACAGTTTTAAATGTTGAACCAATGAACAATGAATTCAATATAATTATATATATTATATCTATCGTAACATTCAAGTTTTGAAAAATTGATATCAAATTAATTTAGTATAATTGTATTTCAAATTTGTTATATTTATGGTAGTTCTAAGATTTGTTTAGCATATGCATGATGTGTGGTATTCTAAATTTAATTCTTGTTTTTACTTTTTAGTCTACAAATATGTATATATCTATGATTTTTAGATGTTTTTTGTACGGACGTACCCAAACATGCCCACCAACCCCCCCCCCCAAAAACAAAAATCGCACCGGTGTACCATACACACGTACCTATACCCAATTCGGCAACTTAGTTGTATAGAAGTAAACTTCATAACTGTATAATAAAATCTTATGGTTGGTCTTCAACAATTCTCAATGCACCACTCCATTGAGGCATTTACATGCAAGCTAGCCTCTCCTCCATTTAGATTGCACTGCTTCTACATTCCACTCATTTTCCTCTCATTTTAATAAAGTTTATTTCTGCGTGAATGTGCAAAGCAAACAAGATTCCCATAAAAAACCTTATCTTAAATCTTTTTGATGCATGCACTGTTCAAATCTTCATACACGGGCAATTATTTTTGTTTTTTCTATGCTACAATTGTTGTAGCTTTTTTCAGCATTAATATGGCCACATAAATGCCTCCTTTGTTTCTTCTCTTTGGGCAGCTACCAAAATATTATATCTCAATGAGCAGTAGGCAAAATCCCTTGATGGATCTTTGGCAAGATTATCTGCAAAATACACTTTTGCTGACTATGTGAATCTCAAAAATAGTAAATAAAATTGCCCTACTTCTCTATCACCTTGAAATTAAGGATTAAGAAAATAGAGAAATAAAAAAAACTGAGATTTAAGTGCATCATGTGATCTCCACACCAGCATTTCTCTCTTCCATTTAGACCTGGTTAGCAATTGATTTTTTTAACAAGCTCTCCCAAGTAGCTAATTCACAAAAAACCATAAAACAAAACTATCACAGGTTCTCATGAATCCTTCATGGCTCTAATACCATATTAAAATTTTATTATGAAATGTGTACACAAGGATATTTTTACTGAAATATAGTGGAAATATTTGTATAAATCGCATTCTTTGTTGTGATCATATAAAACAAATCACCCAACAACTCAACAAACATAGCTAAACTATTATTTTAACATAGTTACTATACTAACTAGATATGATAAGTTTAAATACTTAAACCTATTTACTAACTATGATTTAATAATTCCTAGAACAATGACTATGAAATTAAAATACTCTTCAATGGAAATAAAATATTTGAACAATTAATCATCTGACAAGGGTAGGTAGTTTCTGATCAATTAACTAATTGGACACCCATATTATTATCAAGCAATAGCAGCTAATCACCAACTAATATCTATTAATGATATCAAGTTTCCACAATCCATATTGTTTATTGCCAAGCAATTTCTGGATTCGATTGCGTGTAAATTTTTTGCATCAACGTTTTGGATCACACTGTGATCCATCATCAAGATGAAAGCAGAGAGCAGGAGAAAAATGAATCCTTCTTGTTGGTGTAAAAACTAACACCTCTGGAGTGCAAGTTTGTACGAACAGCTATGCACACTACGTAATGAGTGCTCTTCAAATTAGGAGGGGAAGCTCCCTCGTAGTGCTGGAATACGTGGAAAATAAAAGTAATCTAAGTCCTATCTTTTTGTTCTCAGCTGGAAGAGGCACAAGGTTAAGAAAACCAAGAACGTTGCAGCTAAGGATTTTCTGGTTTCGCAGATCATTAACTACAACTAAACTAACTACTTTAAATCTATCTAGTTTCCTCAAGAAAACAGAGCATGAGGAAATGGAGCAGGAATGTTCTAATACGATAAACTTCAGGTAAAGTTGTACAAGGTGGGCACAACTATTTGCTCAGCTAGGAAGAAGTTTATTGGAAACAACAAATATACGATAAACTGGGTACAGCCTCACAACGTGAAAGCAAGGTGGCACAACTATCTGCTTATCTGAATAGGTTTATTACTCACGCACATCACACGATAAGCTTTAGGTACAAATTCTCAACTTGAAGGCAAGGTGGGCACAACTATTTGCTCAATCTGAATAGGCTTATTAGAAACGCAACACAAAGGATAGCCAACTAGGACAGTAAATTGCATAGACGAGACACGCATACAATTTACGATCAAACTAGCCACTATATCTAACTAAGGCAAGCATTCACCATAATAACTACATGAAACCCAAGTGGCATAACAATTCATTATCACAATAAATACTCATGAACAGATACAGAACAAGCAATATTACAGGCAAGGTGTACACAGCATATATTACTCTCTCGCGTAAAAGTTAATTACAAATGAGCAAAAGCTCTTATTTATAGACATCGAAAGGTGTAGGGAACCCTAAAATCACCTTGAGTCAACTATAGTCTTGCAATGCATGAAAGATTTATTGCTAAACCCTAATAAAGCAAACTATATAGTTAACTGGAAAGCTACCATCAGTTAACCAGTACATCTAATCTAAATGGACAATGTGCAAGCATGCACGTCCTTATTGAAAGCAAGTTAACTGGAACACTACCATCAGTTAACGAAAAACCCTAAAATGCAACTCCAAGTGAACATAGATAATCCCAAAATAGACATGCATGAGATGTGACAGCGAGTTAACTTGAAAAGGTAACACCAAGTTTAACTCCTATGTTTAATGTCTATCCTGAGAGGTGGGAACTAAAGTTTACTGGCTGTGATCTCGAGCAAACAACCCCTCCACGAGGTTGTGACTGCATCACTATCTGGGGGTCGTCGTCACATGTCTTAACTGTCAATTCACTGCTTGTCAGCAACCTGAGCAATCTTGGAAATCTTTACACTCAAACTAGCATTTCACTGACTTATAACTTTGGTGGCTTCGTAACTGAAGTGATGGCAACCATCTCTTCTGCAGCTTGATGTCTCTGACACTTCTCACGTTTTTCACGCTTTCCTCTATAGAAGAGTGTTGCATGATGAAACCCCGAAGTTTGACTACACACACTCCAGCTGTGAGAAATACACACTAACTTGCATGCAAAATTCCAATGGTATCAACCCTCTAAACCGGCCTTAGAAGACAATCAGCTATACGAGGCATGAAACCATGTGGACTTGAGTGACTACACCTATCAATCCTCCGGATGCACTTGATACAAATCGGTTTAACTTCTTTGATGAAATCATGAATTAAGACTGATTTGGTCTTGAATTCAGTCTGCGTGAACTGCACTCTGAAAAACTCGCCTGTTGACTATGAACACGGCTATATTCTAACAACTTTTCCGGAAAGCTAAAAATAGCCTATCGAAAAGCAATTTTCATGGAAAAATCTAAGATATGGGTTTTGTCCAAAAAAAGATTCTAAGACAATCCAGAACATCGGAAATGCAAAAAATTGACTTCTACTCAACCATGCAAGGAATTTTCAGTTGAGAAAATTAGAGCCTCGAGAACTGATGTTCTGGAGTAAATTTTCCTGAAAAATTCTGGCACATGGGTTTTCTCGAGGAAGCTATTCTGAATCAACCCAAATGATTTGTTTTGTCAAAATCTGCCAATTCTTCAAACATGCGAAAGAATTTAAGACGAGAAATAGAAGAATTTAAGACAGAAGAATGAGGTTTTGATGCTTTTTTTCTGTTAAATCGCCACTCTGCCTTGAATTCTGCTGATGAATCTGGACTTGTACCTGCAAAAGAATGTTTTTGATGCCTTCGCCATTGATTGTTGATAAAAATTTGCCCAACTCTAGAAAGAATTCACCTCTGCTCAAGCTGGATGAATGAAATGATGGATGCCATGCTTGCACAAATAGAGCAAAATCGCACCATAAAAGCATGACTGCAAGATTTAAAACCCTGACTACGAAAAGACTTATCTGATTGGACCCCCTCCAGTTGAACTGATACTGACTCGGAGTCCCAGATTACAAAATAATAATAAAATATTCAGTTTGCCTTTTTACATGCGAATTTAATATTTAAAATTAAAAATGGCGCCATTAATGAATTAAGAAAATCGCCACTTTTGGTGCTAGCATGCAAAAGTTGAATTTTAATATTATTTTGGTAAATTAGGAAGAATCTCAACATACTAATTCCGAAAAGTCAAAAATTAACTCTCTAGGCGTCCGTTTGCACAAGTTATGAGATTTTTCGCTAACTTCCTACTTTATAGCTGATTGCAAAGTTACAGTTGACCATGTTCAACTCTAATTTTCAGGTGACTGAGTGATGCTAAGACCAAGCTTAGATATCCACCGTGAAGCTTGCAGAACAAAGATGAAATGTCTACTGGGAGCTGCAATTGCTAAAATCAACGTTTGACACCTCAAAAAATTAGGCGCCTTTGATTAAATTGATGCAAGGTCACCAAACTTGGCCATTTCTCCGTTCTGCCATCTGACGCTTCGAACTGTCGCTGACGGAGAACGATGAACCCTGCTAACTGGATGGTAGGCTCACTGAGTGATTGCAAGTATTCTACATCCAATGACTACATGTATGGTACCAGAAGACTGCATCTAGGCCCTCAAAAAGAAGGGCGTCCCTGGCCTCTGAAGGCTCAAACACCATTTTGGCAAAAGTACAACTTTCAACCAGATAGCCTATTTCACCCCTTGATATCAGGAGCTAGAGTGCTCCGATTCGCGCATCATTGGTCTCATTGCGTAGCTAGAACAACTTATGAGAGATGTCTTTGGAGGCGACGAAGCAAGAAAACTGCTTCTAAGACCTCAAAGAGAAGATAGCCTCTTCTAAGATGAACTATACGCCCTATACTTAGCCATTTTCCGAACGTCTTCATTTTTCAGCGTTCTACAAAGACCTCACACGTACGAGCGTTTTCCAAATCCCAAAGGCTGACGGCTAGGCTCGTTGGATAGCTGGAGTAATTCCTCACAAGTCTTGTGAAGACTACAAATGCTAAAAAGCCCATCTGACAAGCCTAAAGGCTGGGCGCCCCTGGCCTCCAGAAGTACAAGCAAAATACTACATTTCTCCACCCTCTGATTTACGTGTCTGGTAGAATCTCTACCACGATTACTCAAAATGTCGGATTGACTGGCTGACTGGTGCGTTACGAAACCAGACTAGATTAGCACAGATCTCAAGAAGACCATTTCTGCAAATACCATCATTTGATGAGCCATATTCAAGGTCACCCCTAGGCTACAAGGGCTCAGATTTGCAAACTGACTACCTTTTGTGATATGCATCCACTTCATAACCTCAGCTTCTGACTTCAACTGTCGGAGTTCTGGAACTCGGATGACTCCGTTCGATAGCTCATCGGAAAGTTGGGCCAATTTGGAAGAGAATGAATGTAACTACAAGAAAAAACAACCAAATCTGGACCTTCAAAGAGAAGGGCGCCCCTGGGCTACAGAGGCTCAAAAAGCTGTGAACTGACCATCCTTCACAATATGCAACCTCTTGTACCTTCAGCTTCTAACGACAATTGTCGGAGTTCTACAACTCGGATGACTTCGCCGGATAGCTCGGCGGATAGCTAGGCTGATTTTGAAGAGATTGATTGCATTTACAAGCAAAAGCAAAAGCAACAAGATTTGGGCCTTCAAGGAGAAGGCCGCCCCTAGGCTATAGGGGCTCAAATCTGCTTTTTGCTAAAAATCTTCATTTGTTTGATCTCTGTAATCACTGTTCTGACCACTAAAATGACCATCCAAGAGTATAATTTCATCGTGAAGTGCTTCTCCATCATCACATATCTCGCTCTGAGTCCCTGGTTCAGGTTCTGAGCTCCAAGTGATCACCAATTGTTGCTGATGACTAACATGATACTGACTAAAGTCCATGCTTGACTTACCCAAAAACTGTATTTTGACATCATTCAACAAGGTTTAAACTCTTTTAAGCAAAATGCCTTAATGAAGCAAAAAATTTGGTTTGGGTACAACACTTCTACTCTCTGCTTTCATCCAGATGATGGATTAGGAGCGTGATCCGAAACGTTGATGCAAAAAATTTACATGCAATCGAATCCAGATATTGCTTGGCAATAAACTAATGTCTACTTAAACTAAATATGACAAAACAGACCAGATAAAGCAACAAAACATTTTTTATATTCAAGAATTATAAGCAGTAATAACTATCCTACCTACTTCAATAGCTAATATTTTATAGTTTATTGATCTCGTAATGATAAAAACATATCTGCCAAGTTGGCAAATAACAATTCCAATGTTAAGTTTTATTATCTTCTTTAAGTGTAATTATTCCAAGTATGCAATACATCCTTCTCTGCCTTGCTTTATGATTTATTTTTCTCTGATTTCCTTTCTTTTTCCTCTTACAATGCATACACCAGGAAGTTGGAGCACTACCGGCCATTACCTCAACTTTACCATGAAGTTTATTGCAAGCAATATTCTTCATTTGATATTTAACAGCAGATGGATTTAAATCATTTGCATACACTTTGTTCACTTTCTTTGCAGCAGCAATGGATAAGGGACCAACACCAGCAAAGACATCACCTATAATCCAACAAAAGTAACAAAGAAAGTCAATTGAAAATAAGGTTGCATGAATTATCAGCAAGTGCTACATATATGAAGCCCATATTCAGTCAAGAATGAAAATATTTTGTATTTAAATTTAAAATATTAACCATATTGACATGAACGTTGACTCATTTAATATTGAATGGTAAACATTCAAAGTTAATAAACAATACAAAAATTTTATCATACAGAAAATTTATTAAATGTCTCAAAACTACCCGAATATGTCTGCAAAAGCAATAAATATTCAGAATTTTAGGATTCAAATTTGGTTAGGATTAGGGTTCAACATATTATAACATGAAATATATGTATGAATCAAAATAAATTATAGCTTATAATGATAAAAATTTTGTAACAGCCCGACCCTTCGGTAAAATTAAAATTTTTATAATCTACATCCTTCAAGTATGTAAACGTGTTAATCATGTCATTGCAATAGAATTTTTCTTTTTCTTTATAGACAAAACATGAACAAATTGCCATATTAATATACAACAAAGATTCCATTACAATATAATAATTTCACAAGTACATGAAACAAGAATACGTACCTTAACTAACATAGCTCCAATGAGCTTTAGAACAAATAGTAGTAAGAAGGTCCAGGAATCCGTCCTTTCAAATCTTGGTACATCGGCCGCTTGCTGAGGAGGAGAAACATCACTCGGGCGCTTTTCCGCCAACCACGGACTTATAATGCGGTCCCCCGCACGATCATTTTGCAATGAACGGCCCTCCCTTCGAAGAAGAGATTGGTTGGGTAACCTTTAACGACTACCAACTGGACATAGTGCTGTGATCCTACAAAACTAGCTTTCGTGCAATCGGCAATACTCAAACTAGGATGTAATTCGGGATCACGGTGAACTGACAGTGTAGTACAACAACTAAATGGTTCCTTACACTACTTTGGCCAAAGTGTTACGTTCAATGAAGAACATAGGTCATTTGTCACATACACTAGCCAGGTTCAACTTGACTTGAGGCTATCTTACCCTACGCGTAGGTTGGTCTATCGGGGTAGTCCGTACCCTAGACTTCCTACAACAATCTAACCACTAGAATGGAGAACAATTTAACAAGTACTCACAACTAACTCCGTTATACGGAACTTTCTCATCCTAGGAGCTTTTAATAACTAGACTAAGTTAATCTTCAACTAGTTGTGATCGGTAACTTATTAAATACCCTCATTTCATTCCTTAGTATTTAAAGAGCTATATTCAAACATACACTCCTTATATGGAGTCAATAATGCAAATTATTCTTCAACAGATCAGTAAATCCGTCTACCAATTAATATAATTTACTCTTCAATAGATCAGTATATCCGTCTACCAATTAATATAATTTACTCTTCAATAGATTAGTAAATCCGTCTACCAATTTATATAATTTACTCTTCAATAGAATAGAACATGCATTAGCCTTTCTTTTAAGTAATTTACTTACATGATACAACATAGAATCATTTCTTTGTTTATCTTAACTGAAGTATTGAACTCAATGCAATTCCCTAATGTGTACATTCAGCATTTTATTCTTTTAGTTATTTAACAAGAAGTATGCTTAACAACATGAAGAATGAAACATGCCTGGTATTCGCCTTTTCCTTTAAGGGATGACCTTGAATGGGTTTACAGCTCCTAAAATCTTGAACAAAAGACTTTCAGCACTCTCAGACCATTCCCAAATTCTTCCTCAGAAATTAATCACTTTCAATAGCTGAAAGTAATCTCAACTTCTTACTGTGAACTTACAAGTGATGAAGAAAATAACAGGGGATGTCTCTCAGCAATTGGTAACATACTGTTCTCAGAAAATGTGTAAGGTTTCTCTCAGCAATTGGTAATATACTGGTAAAAATTCACAGTATCTTTCACTCTCAGCAATATAAAATAATTTAACCAAAACAGGGAATGATTATAGAAGCTAATAAAATGACAAACTCGGATTCTTCCAGTCCTGAAACTTTGAATGGCTGGGCGTCCATTTATAGGCCCGAAGTGCAACAGATTTCCTCTTTTTGAGGCATGCCAAATGACAACAAAGAGCCCAGATATAGTAAAATTGATACCTGGCGGATCTTTAAACCCTAAGTCACCAAAAATGAAGGTGATTCGACTCCTTTAAGCTAGCAGATCATGAAAATTTCAACTCGAAACTGAAAAACGCCACCTACAGGTTAATGCGTATTTCAACAGGTAGAAAACAGTTTAGTTTAATGAGAGACTAATTCCCAGGCCGAATGGCGTCCACACACCATTTTTAGCGAATTTGTCTCAGTCGTTTTTGGTTGCTGTGGCCCTAGTCGCGCGATTTCCTGCGCGTTTTTCTTTTTCTCTGTCATTTTTACGTTTTTTCTTCTTTATTTCGCTTTGGTAAATCTTCAATATTTTAATAGAGTTTTCAAAGTAAAAAAGACGCATTTATGCAGGCTCATATTTGAAGATTAACATTTCAACAAATACATTTGAAAAATCCGCGTTTTCTATGCAATTCGTGATTTTTATGAAATCCGCGATTTTTAAGTTCTTCCCAGATTTGCATTCGCATTTAATAAAAGTGCTTTGAAATGTTTTAATTTTTATTTCATTTGATTTTGTCAAATCTTTTATTTAAATATATTTTGTATATTCTACTAAAATACTTATATAATATAGTTTATGTATAATTATTTAAATTATCAATTTAAATAATATTATATACATTTTAAACTATATTATATTAATATTTTAATATAATATTGAATATATTGAAATACTTAACTTTATACTAATACATATATATTCATTTACATTATACGTTAAACATGTAAATTAATATATATGTATTCGTATAATTTCAGAGGCAAGATATCATTACAATATATAATTCATTTATCTCGTTAGCCGTGGGTATGTATATTTGTATATATATATCAGTATATATATACTACATGTATAAGTATCCATAAATACATTTATATTGACACATACGTATGGCATATCCATCTGCTTAATACGTTTGTATCGACATGAATGTACTTATGGGTACTTGTACATATCGTATTCGTATGTACAAATACACATATCCACCTCTAACCAGAACTTATCATTTATAAGGTTATACTGGCAAGCATCACTTGTTTACACATTCAGAAGAAGACACGACTCCTAATGATACTAGACAAGCCTACAGATGACTTACCTTTAACCAGAACAATGACTTAGCTTACACAGTTCTAAGGTTTGTGTGTGTATGTCCAGTTGGTATCCATTACTGTTTACCCGACCAAGTTCTTCCCCGAGTGATATCTCTCCTCTGTCTCGAGGTACGAACCTGCTTCCTGCACACCATGTCACGACAACGGGAATTATATGCTCAAAACAAAGCAGAATACATGAAACATTTCAAAAGTTAGATTATTCATAAATCAATAACCTTATATTCTTCTTTATGCAGTATTTCACCAAGAATAACATCAAATGAAACAACATTCATATTGAAAACGAGGTACAAGCATCATTAATTTACCTTCAGAATTCACATTTACTCTATCTAGTAATGGTAAATTGTAACGTCTCAATTTGGGATGTAACAATTTTGAGGTAACATAGCACATCTATGTAAATCTAGGCCTATTTTTTCCTCGGCAAGATGCAACCTACAATGGCTCTATCTACATTTGAGGCAAGGTATCATGCAGCCGCTACCTAAAGAATCAGAAAACACCCAGGTCCATGAGAATCAGAGTGCAATTCAAATTACCAAGAATCTAGTGTTTCCTGCCCAAACCAAGTCTCTGGAGTCTTGGTTCCATTTTATTCCAAATATACTGTAGAATAGCACATTATAGTTAAGTCACTCTCTGAATATTAACCAGACTACAAGAATTTCTAACCTAAATAAGGATAGAGAAAACACATAAGAATAAAAAATGAGGAATAGAAGAATGTTGGCAAAGCACTATGCTGAGGTCCACTCGGGAGAAATCATCTGCCATCTTCTTCCACTCAGCATTGAATGGGCAATCCACAAACAAAGCCTTTGTAATCTCACTCAAAGATGCTTCTCAAGGAGCTTCTACTATTGATGAGATCCCCTTAACAAGCATTTCAGACTGCAGCTTCAAAGAGATAATTCCTTCTAGGGTGTTGTTCGCTTCCTGAAATGTAGGGAGATCACTCTCATTAATATTCCTGCCAAAAACATTGGTTAAGGACTAAATATCATTCAACCAATAAGCCTTGCTTCTTAGTGTTTCATTTTCTCCAAATGGAGAGGGCAGTCCAGCTTCAATCAGGCCTTTCAAGGCCTCTTAACTTATCCTTTATCACAATCTTAATGTGGGAAATGTGAGCCCCACTTTGTTTATAATTCTAGAGTTGTTTTCTATGTTTATAATTCTACATTTATTTTCTAGCATCTTCACATACTCTGAGTTAAAAACCCGAAGGGTAACCCTTTTCTTGGAGATCTTCATCTAACTCCCAAATGACTTTATTTGCTATGATGGTGATCAATCCAAATTTAATATCCCAAGGCACTTTTGAATGCAAAAACTTTTCCAATTTCACCTTTCCAGTTATACTGACATTTCGTCAAACATATGGCAGCATTTTGAGTGTTTGTTTGAATCATATGAACAGTACTTAATATGACCATGCAGTCTCATTGACAACACTTGACATAATATTGCAATTTTGTTCCCAAACAATTAGCATACATTTATGCTTTGGAATTTAAGCTCATTCATGAAAACCCAATTACAGAATATCTGATATTTATATTTCCTATATCTGAAATGTGTTCAGAAATATAAATTTACACTTCAAATAAATATAGTATTGCCTTCACTAACCAACCTGGAATTCCAATGTATTACTAAGTATGCCAGCTGCTGCATGACACTCCTCCAGAGGTGGCGGCTGCAATAACTATTCGCTCCCCTTTAAAGCGCCCAGTTCATAACATAAGGGAGGCAGCAGAAATAATATTGCTCCCTATTGAAGGCCACAATATCCTTTCGCGCCGTGGTCTTAGTCAAATGCACCCATGAATGAAAAAGCAATAGGAAATCGTTCCCCTTTGACTCCTGCTAACTCTGACTCAGCTCCTTAATAATCTGCTCACGTGTCTCTATGAAATGGGACGGCAGTACCCTTCAGGCTGCAATTCATTATACGCGAAAGCTGAGATGGAATATTAGAGTCTATTCAAGCCTCTTCATAAAATATCAACTCCTTCAGCAGCCACAATACCAATAAAATGACCCGCTGTAAATATTAGAATTGGTATGACAGGTCCATACTGATATGATATTTCATTATGTGTTCAAATATTCATTTGCAAGCATTAAAACCAATACTCTGAAACTTGTCTCTGAAAGAGACTTCACAAATTTTGATAAATGCGCCATAATAACACTGAGAAATCTGTTTAACCTCTCCAGCAAACTAGCTAGGGTAGATTTGTTGCACCACCAAAAACAATCACCCTTGGGGTTTCCATCCTAACGTTCGAACTCCAAAAAGCTCTACAGAATTACCAAGTAGAAATAAAATCCAAGGATAACTAAATGAGCTTCACTTTTCACTTTTGTATGCAACTCCACATTAGCTTTTTGAATTTCCTCTTTTTGATATACTAAAATAAACCCAGGAATAATAAAGTGACATTTTAAAATTTCATTAAATAACTCCAAACTCACTTTATAAACTTAACTAAATTAATTAAGTAATATTATCCTTAAAAAAATGGATAATATTAAATAATTAATTAAAATATTCCCTTAACTCTGGCATTAGCCTTTGGGCATAAGATAAGCTAATTAAGTCACTCCTGCCTAGGCATCGGAAGGGGACATTACACCAAATCTATGAGACCTCTTATCCTTTATTCTAGCTAACTAATTGAAAGGGGTCCCATTCCTGAATGGAGACCTTTATGGCCTTCCTTATACATCTACATGAGGAATCTGCTAACTTTTCAATCTCCCCTACCCTTGGGGCCAAGACATCCAGGACTGTCTTCTTAAAATGAGCCTTCATGGACTCTTTCACCCTGCAGCAGTTTATTTTATTCAATCAGAACTCTTCTTCCTACTATAAGTTGCTTTATTGTATGTGCCATATCTTCTGTTTCTTTTGTAGCCCCTCAGATAATGATCCAACAACAATTGGAGCAATAGAAGGAAACACACTTGGAGAAGACAAAGGACTCTAAACAAGAGGCAATGGTAGTTGTGTGATTAAAGGACATTGCTTCATCCTTCCAATGATGTCATCTTTCCTACTAAGGGTTGCCTTTAAGTACATACTTTTTTTCCTCTATTTCCAGATCCAAATCAGGTTCAAACTTGGTCTAGGTCCTAGGAAGAATCTCTATGAGGCCATTCAAGGTCCTACTAAATAGAACTGGGCTGCCTCTGCAGGTTGAATCCAGCTCAATTCAGCAGAACCCAAACAAAACTTGAACAAACCCACCCCAATAAAGAGGGTTTTTCTAATTCTCTCTTGTTTTGAATTGCAAGCTGAAAAGAGAGATAAAAATGTCAGCCCTAACCCTAAAGTGCCATCTAAACCATTTGAAACATTTAAACAAACTCATTTAACCTCATTTTGAATGCAAAAGGCAAAATCGATCCTTGCTTGTCATTATAGAAATATAGTTGAAGATTGATAATTGAAGGTTCCAAAGTGATTGGATTGCTATTCCTACATGTGTGCAACAACCCATTCACTGCCAAGGAGATCGTAGAGGTAATTTTGGAAAATGGAAGTTTTTGAGGTTTTTTTCTTTTACAAACAAGCTCTCTTGTTTTGTGTAATGTCCCCTTTTCCTAGGAAGTTGACAGATGCAGTGGTTAGTCTACCAACTAGTCACCGTAGGCTAACATGGTGTTTAGGGGACCCCTTTGAGGGTGATTTATGGCTCTTCAAAAGGCCTTTTGGTGCTTATTTCAGTACTCTTCATCTTAGTGTCCCAGATTATTTTTGGTGTGCCTTCCGGAGGCCATTTAGGACACTTTGACCCACACTACTTTTAGTAAGTCACTTGGATGTTTTGCTCATACTTACTATTTATAGTAAGTCATGAAATGGTCAGCTACTATCATGCCTATATCTAGAGAGTTGATGGATTATCGTAAAATGCCTTGCCAAATCTGATTTAAAACTCTTATTTTTCTGCCTTAAGAATTTTGACAAACACTTATCTTGCAAGCTGATAACTGCTGGTAATTGTTTTCTATTTGCTTTGTGCTAGTTTGGAATGATGCAATGATGTTTAGAACACTTAACTATCAATGCTAAATGACTACCAATGCAATAGAAATGAAATGCAGTTATTTTTGTATTTTCTCAATGCACATATATGTCTGAAACTAAAAGCAAAGTTCAGTTACAGCAACTGACATTATGTCAAACACTTTGTGATCCAACCCAAACTCCATTGTATTGCTGTATAGATGAACTACAATCTGATTATAGTTTGACACCAATGCTTATGACTGATTTACAATGCCCAATGCAATGGGACAGCGAACTAAAGACTACTCAAATGCAACTTAACTTCATGTAACATATGCAAGGATTACAATCATATATCGCTGTCTATGACAGCAATTGAACCAGTTAATGCAAAGATACAATATGGCAAAAAATATTCAAGATTACAACTATAGTTTGAAACCTGGAAATCGCTATGATGAGGTGCTGCCTGTAGTGGAGAAACCAAGTCGATCGCCTCCAAATTGAATTCTTTATGCCCAGATTTGCAGTGTCTAAGTGTAAAGTGCCTTGCCAAATCTGATGTAAATTCCCTGATTTTCTGCCTTAGTAATTTTGACAAACATTTCGCTTGCAACCTTGAACTTGCTGGAATTTGATTTCAGTTTGTTTTGTTTTGTCTTTAATTGATGCAAATGAGGTATAGATACTTGAAAATGATTGTTAGATATCTAATTAAGTAACTGAGATGAAATGCAATTCTTTTTGTATTCTCAAATGCATATATATATGGCCTACACAAGCAAAATGTGCATCTACAGCAGCAAGACAATTTATCAAACACTTTGAATGCAATCTACATAAGCTGGTTTGAAGTAAGGCATTTACACAAATTCTTTGCCAGTCAACTTCAACTTCTTATTTGATGATTGCAATGAGATACAATGCCGGATATGGTGCCAACTCCTTATAATTACTATCTAAGATTGACTGATTTTGACAATGCAATATTGCGGTCTTGGGGACAGCGACTACTACAGATGCAAAGGACTGAAATATGACTGTATATAACAATGATTACAATAGTAACATGCTGTATGGGACAGTGATAAGACTATATGCCAAACAGATGCAAAATAAGAGCCTGGTAATGTATGTCAGCCTTCACAAATATAATCGATGCTCCTTATAAACCAACAATCTTCACGCTATAGTGTTGTGCCTGGCCTCTATACTGCCTCCCAATGCCAATATATATTTATAAATATTTTTCCTCGCCTTCTTGAACAAAATTGCACCACTAGGGAAGTGCGTCCAGCCTCCTAAAAGCCACGACCTTTCTCTCCAGCCACAGTCAAGAATCGAACCAATCAATGATGGAGAATGATGTCCTCCTATGCAATCATCCTTCCTAAAGGATTGAAATACCTCCACAAAACTGAGAATAATATGCTCCAATCAATCTACCAAAATTGGGCCCTTGGCCACACAATTTTGCACAAGTGGAAAGACTGAAATATCTTCCCCAAACTCCTAGCTAGGATTGGTGTCTCACAATCGAAACTGGCACTCTAGAGTCTTCAAACCCTTGAGCGAGCTAAGCATACAACTTCAGCTTCTTACAACGCAGATAATGAGAAATGTAATCCAAATCAAATGTGTTCAAATGCTTAGCCAACAACTTCTTAAATAGATTTCCCAATGCCTTTACATGAAGCTTCTAGAAGAATATTATTTTATTCCTCAAGTGACTTTTATTATTTTATTTTTAAGTCACTTAAATATTAAATTAATTAAATAAAAAGTCATCCCTTTTGATATTATATTTTATTGGAATAACTTAATAAATAATTAATTTAATATACCTCAAATTTGGGGACATGACACTAAGCTCCTTGATCACCTGCAATCCTTCTTCCAGCTCAGCCAAATTTTTATCTTCCCTTTACATCCAAAATTGAACCAGCCAAGGGGAACCGCCAGCCCTTCTCTAAGTCCCATGATTTTCTTCAAGGCAAAATTGAAATCGAATTCTTCTTGGGAGCTAGAAATCGTCCTCCAATAACCAAATCGTCCTTCTCCAAAGTCTGCAATAATGCTCTCTAAAATTGACCTTCACAAAACTGAAATTGTTGATCATAGACAGCAAAAATCGACCTCCTCAAATCTCCAAAATTTGGCCAAAGGCCATTAAATTTTGCTCTAATTGAGACACTGAGATATCTCCCACTCAAATCCAGCTAGGGTTGATATTTCACAACCGGAACCGGACTCTAGAGTCTTCAAACCCTCAAGCAGTGCAAGCATTCAAGCTTATACCTCACAGGCATGAAAATAGATGAACTTGAGATATCTCAAAAGGCTTCCCGAGTCAATGGACATTGAGACGTTATGTTTTGTGGCATCTGCGAATTGTAACGCTTCCTACGACTACAGACCCGCTCGAAAACGTCTCTTTTGCCTCCAAAGCCTCATTTTGAACTCACTTTCACATTCCATTCAACCAACTTCTCATTCTAACCTTCATTCTCTCAATTCTATTCACTTCACTCTTTCCATTCTTGATTTCATTCTCTCTACACCACTTTCTTACAGGTTTCAAGTTCTACATCATTCTTGCACGTCTGTCTTGTGCTCTTGAAGCTCTCATCCTTCCTCTTGGCTTCTTCAAGCTTGTAGAAGGGAGGGTAACACTTTGTTACTTTTATTGAATTGTCAATATTATAGTTAGCATATAGATTGTCTTTGCTTTCTATACGTTTGTCTACTTCTTTCTTTATCATCTTTTCTCTATCGTGGTCTATCTAGCTGTCTGTGGAGGTGGAAACACCAAAGCAGGGGTTTTGGCTGAGGCAAACTCCAAAACACAGTCACAACATTTTCTCATCTCCGTGTGTGTAAGTACCTTGTTCGTGTGGAGCTTGTAGGAGGTTGGACTTACCGTGAGTTGGATTTCTACTACCCTTTGATTGTCATTTCATTCTTAGTTAATTTATCTCATTTATAGTGTTCTTGTTGTGCTAGTTATCTTTTTATGCATTTATAGCATTTTGTCATTTCTAGTTAAATTGTCGAATTAAAGTTCTTGAGTTGTTAGCATATCCTTGTGTTTCGAGTTGTGAACTCTGCTCTCTATTTGTACGAGATGCCACGTAGCACAGAGATGCCAGTGCGCTACACTATCGTCCTTGACCCGAGTTGTCGTCCTTTGGCCGAGAGCTAGCCAATTCGTTATCCAAGATTTTTGTGGTATGTTCATCCAATTTTTGAAGTCCCTTCTCTTGGAAACCCAAAAACATAGATTAGCTTTTCCTTTGTTTGTCATCTCATCTTTTAACCTTTGTCATTGACGTGACCAAGGGCAATTCACTCCCTCTAGACCTTGTTTGTCTTGGGACCTGGGAGTAGTGAATCCCCTCATTCACATTTTGGTGAACCCAACATGAACCATCCTTCTCCCTTCGTCCCTAATTCAAAAAAAATTCTCATGTGTCAAGATGTGTAGTTGGTAGTAGGTTGTGATGCTCTTTATGAGCTTTACAACCCAGTCAACTACCTCGGGTCACGTTGTAAGGAGTTATTAGAATCTAGACATGGGATCTAGGAAGTTCAGTCCTACCTGTACCAGTCCATCCTCCTAGGAGTTTTCTATCGGGTTTTTTGTCGAATACACTCCTCTTGTCCTTGAAGTTAGGCTCATGTCCCTACCCCTCGTACTTCACTTCAACCTTTGCCTCCTCTTTGGAAGTTGAAGTTGCTCTCAAGGTCCCTACAAAGCAAGTTTACTCCTTAGATTGAGACTCACAGAGGTTGCGGGATTCTTCGCAAGAGATCAAGCTTTTTCCCACACAGCACCCATGGTTGAAAATTTGAAAGAGCTGATAATGAAAGATCGAAGGGATCTAGAGCTCCTTCTTGGTATTGTTGATATTGTAGAGACCCACGTCCCCTCTTACACCTCTACCTTGAGTGCTACTCAGGATATGCAATCGGGGATCACTAGAAAACAACTGGAAATCCTGATGCCTAAGGTGTCGATGTTCATGACTAACGCAGGTCCCTTTACTAACACCAACACCGTACTTGAGCAGAGTGGAACTACCAAAGTGAATAAGGTACCTTTGGGCTTTAGTTATTCTACACCTGAAGCTCAGGGAATCCCTACTTTTGGTACTGGTGCCTCTTCTGGTGCCAATGCCAAAGCCTCTGGTGGTGTTGGCGCTAAGGACTCCGCCGATGCAGGTGTCGATGGTCATGCCGGTAGTTCAGTTGGTCATACCTCGTCTACTGATTCGGTCATCAATGCTCTTTTACAGAATATGGGACGCATGCAGAATCAGTTAGCGAATTTGACCAACACCTCCTCCCAGCCCATGTTTCAACCTTTTTCCCATCATAGTCCTCTTTCCATTTCCATTTTGAACACTCCAATCCCTCAGGGTGTGCAGATCCGGAAATTCAAATAGTAAAATGGCCATGGAGATCCATTGACACATGTTTGGTCCTTCAATGCACTATGTACTAATTTCTTTCATAATGATGCTCTGTTCGCCAAGCTATTCCTACGTTCTCTCAAGGACACTTCCTTGGAATGGTATTATGCCTTGCCTAACAATTCCATTTTCACTTTTCACCAGCTAGTCAATCAATTTCTCCAACAGTTTCAGGACAACATCAGGCCGAAATAGCCGTCAACGATCTCATTCAATGCAAGTAGGGAACCCACAAGAAGTTGATTGATTTCATAGCTTGGTATCAAGCCATATTTGCTCAAATTTTTTATCCTTTGCCTAATTCTGATGTTCAAAAAGTGCTTATCGAGAACTTGCAGCCTTCACTGCAAGATAAGTATATTTTAATGAAATACCCATCTTTTGTGCATCTATGTGTTTCCTTGAGAGAATACCATCAAGCGGTTGTTCAATACGGGGATTCGTCCTCACGCTCCCACCAGGATGTTTGGTCAATCGTGTCAATCTCTGGCAAGAACAAGGCCGTGACAAACATGGTCTTTATTCCATCAAATAAAAATGATCCAAGGCGTAATAGAACTACTAAATTGTTTGAATCATATAATAGCGTCCTGCAAAAATTATTAAAAGATAAAGTAATAACTTTGCTTGATATTTGACCACTATCTGAGCCGTATCCTCAATAATACAACGCTCAAAAGTTCTATCAATACCATTGAGTTGTCCGACATGATACCGAAAGACATGTTCGCCTACATCAAGTGATTCAGGACCACATCGATGACGGAACTATCTGCCTCGATGGTAGAAAATAGAACTCTAACAAGTCTATAGCAAAGCCTAACAACCAACTGCAGATATACACAGATCCATTGCCATCACACTCAGCTAATTTGGTTGTTCCTTATTTGTCTTCTCCCCATCTGAATATGTGAATGTGGTCTCATTTGTTAATGTTGCAGCTTTGGGCATCACTTCCAGCCACGAATTAGAGAAGAAAAATTAAATGATAGCTTCCAGCTATTTAATTTATATGTTGTCATGTGAAGAGGCGCTTCACTTCATTTATTTGTTTATCATGTCTTGGCCGACCTCCCTTGATATTTGAATTATTTAATTTGTAATTTATTCTCCTTGTGGCCGACCTTGTTCTTGAAGAGTTGCGACCTCTCCTAATCAATGTATAAATACAAGATCATCTCTTCTCATTTTACCATCAAGCAAGTTCAATCATCCTTCCTTCAAGTGTGAATTTCCTTCAAGAGCAGGTCGAAGATTTCTAAGAGCAAATTTCGATATCTAAGGAGAGCAGATTGTAATCTGTATTTTGCATCTAGAGTTGGTGCTCTTACTTGGCCTTGAATTCAGCCTTATTGTACAAGACATTGTTCATTCTTGAATAATATATAAGCGATATATTGTTGCTGGGTTTTTCTCCCTCAAGTGGAGGGTTTTCCCAGGATATATGCTGTGTTATTGTGTCTGTTTTTGAATTAAATTTCTGAGTTTTACATCTGATCATAAAACTAACATCATTCACTCTTATTTCTCCCACAGAGCATGTGAAAGTTGTACCTGACATTACATTCACCTCACACAATCTGCCCTTGAACAAGGAGCCCTCTCCGCTATATGTTCCCGCTTGAATCATTGGTAACATTGTAATCGGTGTTATGATTGATCCTTCGAGTCATTTGAACATTATCACAGAGGAGGCCTTGTTTTTCAACAATTTGCACAAGGAAAAATATGATGAGTCGCAGGCTACCCTCTGCACTCATGATGGGTTTTCTACTGTGCCTATGGGCACAATTTCTATGTCGGTTCTAGTAGGACCTAAGGCTGTGGATGTCCCATTTGTTGTGATCCCAGAGTCTGACTTATTCAAAGCGAGGTTGGGCATTCCATGGCTAGCCTCCATGAATGCAATCGCTTCTATGATCCACAAATGTCTGAAGTTTTCCCACGAGGGTACCACGCACGTTGTCCAAGATACTGGATACAAGCCACAGGTAGCGCGTGGGGGCTTCTCCCTTGACCACTTTTGGGCCACCCCAGTCGAACCCTTCCCTCCTAGGGGACATCTCTTGTATAAAGTGTATTGTAGATACAAGACTAGGGGCTCGACGCCGAAAGGTGGTTTTCCCCTGGCGCCTTATGTTGTTTCTTTGAAGGCTTGTCTGCATGCACAACAACGTGCTTCATCTGCTGCCCCTCCAAAGGGCAACGACAAGCTGGCTCTTGCCCTCGAGCCTTCTCTTTCTACTTCCTCTATTTTGTCTTCTCTTGCACCTTCCGCTTCCTCTTCCCAGCCCTTGGTGGCGTCCTCTGTTCCTACTACTGTGCCTAGCACAGGAAAAGGAAAGGCGCCAATGCTACGGAAGTCGAAGCCCCAGGTTTCCCAACTTCCTGTTTTACCCACAGTTCCTCGACCCACCCTTTACGGCATGGGGAGGCATTCGCGTGGGGTTGTCGTTGTGTTTTGGCCTTCGCCTATTCCTCCACCTACTCCCAGAGCAGGGAAAGGAAAGAGGCCTTCCACTAAGACACCTGTCGCTATTTCTACTCCTGTGTCTCTTGCTCCTCCTGCTCCTCCTAAGGAGACCACCCTTCCACCAGCAATAATTGCGAATGTTGCTCCTGTGAAAGAGCAAGAGCCCCCGGCCTCTTCTCAAGCCATGGCTTCTAGTGCCCACAACCGACATAACCGGCTTGCGTGTCAAGATAAGGAGCATGTCGCCTTACAGAAGATTGGGGAGGAGCCTATTTTTTTTGTCTCTACTCATATTTCTTTTGTTGGTGCTTCTGCTCCTGTCTTTTCTTTTGCTTCAGTTCCCACCGCCTTCGTTCTTCTTTTGGCTTCATCGGCAAATCTTGATGAATCTCACCCCAAAAGAGTGCAGGTGTTTATCGCTCCTTCAACGAAGCCTCCCCTTCTTACCTCTGTTCCCAATATTCCTCCTTTATCACAGCCTGTGGACATGCCTCATACAAAGGTGATGTCCCCTGTGGCTCTATCTCCTTCTTCTACTTCCGCTTCATTTGTGGGGATTTTGCACCCTCCAATGAAGCACAAGTCCGAGGATGACCTCGCTTCAGGCAATGGTCGTAAGAAGTTTTGTCCTCCCTTGAGTCTTGTTCCACTTTGAATTGTGTAGTTCTTGTGACAAAGGCAGCCTTGCATCCACGAAGCTTGCCACTGCCGCTTTTCCCAAGGTCGACAGTGACGCTCAAGTGTCTTGTCCTCCTCCTCCTTAGTTGAAACATGGCACTCCTATCAAGTGCATGTTCACCTCGTTGGAGGATATCCCGACTCTATCCTCAATCTTTGAGAGATCAGTGACCTTAGTCTCACATGAGCTCAGTGAAGAGGACCTTGATGGGCCTTCTTCCTTAGCCCTTGTCGCAGGTGAGTTGGCTAGTGCAACCCTTGCTATCCCTCCTTTCCAGGCTTGACCTCCCTCCCCTTACAATGATTTAGATTGGGAGCAAGATGACATGCTGGTGGATTCAAATTAGGGTCACACCTCTTCTACATCTTTAGAGTAGATTTGTGTGACTGTTTGTGCTACCCCCATACTTGTCTGTATATGTTTTGTGCTCTTTCCTGGAGGACCCTTGCTAGCCTTGTAGGTGCTTAGATACAGACGCGAGAATCTGTTGTAACCTTCTATTTGTTTCATCATTCTTCTATGTGTCGTAATCTTGCTTTTTCATGTTGGGGACGATGCAAAGCGTTGGGGTCATTTAGGTCTTCTTTCATGTTGACCCAATTTTTATTTTTCATTTGTCTTCATTTGCTCTTCTTCCCGTTCTGATACATTTGGGGGTTGATGACAGTTCATATGTATATTATATTATAGAGTTCAAGTAATATACAGTTCAAATAGCAGTTCTGACCCCGAATTATCAAATCCCCTAGCTCTTGAGTTCTTCGTCTCTGCTTGTCCTTTCCTTGATATTGTGGATTCTATGTGTTTTCCCTCACATTTGTGACAACATTCCACGAATACATCTTGCCATGTATTTTGTGCCACAGCATCTCTTGTCTTTCTTTTCTCCTTAGAATGACATGTGCTCCTTTGCGTAGAACACATCATTCTTAGGGGGGGCTATCATATCTGCTTAATTTTGAACAAGGAGTATTCTTTCTAAAGGATTCCTTGATGAAATTTCATTCAAAAAGATTCCTTGATGTAAGAATTCGTTGCTGAAAAATTCATTTTAAAAATAAAAGTATTCTTCCAAAAGGATTCCTTGACGAAGGTTATTTCAAAAGGATTCCTTGATGACAGAATCACTTGCAGAAAATTCCATGTTTTCAAAAGGAGTGTTCATTCAAAAGGGTTCCTTGATGTCTTGATGTCTTATGAAAAGAATTCCCTGATGAAAGAGCCCCTTTATGAAAATATCTTTCAAAAGGATTCCTTGGTGTCTCATGTCTGATATTTGATGTCTTCATGTCTTATATCTTGGCGTCTAGCTTGGGTGAAACCTGACTAGACCTGTCTTGTATTTTTTGTGACTGTCCTGCAACGCAATTTGCAGCAGCCAACAGCCTACATGCTTGCCATATGGACCCTAGCCATGCTAGTCATACCTATCACCACCGTCTTATATCTGATCAGATTGTGTCTTATGGAAATTTTATGATTTTTTGCTTTTTTGCCTAACATGTTTGTCTGCAACTAACATGTTTGTGGTAAGATTGCAGCTAGCTTTGCAAGATCGAAGACCTGTGTCCTCTTTGCATTCTGGTGGAACTCCCCTTTCATGCCAAGTTTACCTGATCGAAGGACTATTTCCTCTTCGTTTTTTTGTATATTCTCTTCAATCTCTTTCTACTTTAGCTCGCACATGCTTCAACATATATGCTCGTTAAAGTGGGGGCAAAATGTTATGGTGTAAAATTGCACCCTAGTACACAAAGAGAAGAACACAGGGGTTACATGTGGAGACAACCACACACACACACGAGATAGTCATGGGAACCGTTGTCGCCGAGCAAGTGATTGAGATAATCACTACAGAGACAGAGCCCATAGCAGAAGCAACAGCAGCAGATACGGTGTCTGTGATAGAGACAGAGCCACCAACTTCACCACCATCACAGCAGTCACAAGTCCCCATCAACTTGGACTCTCCACCGAGAGACATCACTACAGCACAGTCTCACTCATCGGGCATTCAAAGGCCCAACATTCCTCCTTCTAGCAAGGCTAGTCGAGATTCTACCTGGCTTGAGGGTTTCCTAGGAAGGAAGAGGTAAAGGCCATCCTACCAACTTGACTTCACAGAGTTCGATCATGTCCCACAAGACATGCCGGCAAAGAAATTGAAGAAGCAAGTACATGTGGAAAGGAATGCAGAGAATGAGTTCATGATAGAGAATGCTGCCCCACCTGAGGACAGAAACATACATGAGGTAGAGGTTGAGGACTTCACATTGTCCAAGCTTAACCTCGGAAAGACCACCCGTCAGGTGGAGGCAGACCTTCTCAGAATTGCCTCAGTGAGCGTCCAAGAGAATATGGCTAAGGATGGAAAGGACAAAGCAGCCTTAAAGGCTGAAAATCAACAATTGAGAATGTACATTTCTAGCCTAATGCACGACACTTCAAACATCTCAACCTTGCCACAGGAATTGCTAGATCTCCCCACGGAGTGAAACCATCATCAATTGATGACATATGGAAAACACTTGAGAGATCAAGTGGAGGAATTCATTGTCAGAGGACGGTGTATACTGGCCGAACTATACCAATTAAGGGATAGAGCACATGGACTCCGCGCAAAGATTCAACAGTCGGAGCAAAAGATAGCAGAGAAGAGGCCAAGCGATGAAATCACAATTGCAAACTTGCAATTGGTGTATCAATCAGTCTCCACTGAAGAGAACAAGCAACATCTTTTTGCTTGGAAAGAACAGATGGCATACAAGGTGAAAGCCTATGATGCCAACTCTATAAAACTGATTGACTACCGACGGGTTGTCGCAAATATTATCAACTTCGCAAGAACGTTGGTAATATCCTTCCCTCGCATAGAATATCGGCACAAGGGAGAGTACATTGAGCTAGGCATGGTACAAAATCAATTCAGGGATGTCATCCACAACACATTCCTCGATGATCCCGATGGTTGCAAGCTGGCCAAAGTGACAGCCATGTCTACTAAGTTAGATGACACAGCTGCCAAGTGCATAGACTATCAGCAGAAGCTTGTGATAGGCAAAGTAATGCTAAAATGCCATGTCATCATCTTGAGAAGCATTAATTGCCCAAAGGCTGAAGAGATCAACGATTGGATAGAGACACTATTGACCAGTGGTGATGAGGTGTAAAGCACCCCAAGAAGGATGTCCTACCCTCCAGAAAGACATTAAATGTGACTGGAGTTAACTTGATGCCCCTTTCCAAGTTAACTCCGGGTCCCACAGATCATGCATGTCAGATCCCACTAATTGAGGATGTCTAATTTGACTTCCATAATTTGTAGATCTCAAATCTCCACTAAACGTGGATGTCTATTTTGGAGGCACTTTTCTAATAGAGTTCACCTTTAGTTTAGTTTGAGTCAACTAAAGTAGTTTTCCAGTTGACTCTTTGTTTAGTTTCAATTAGCTGAAGTAGTTTTCCAGTTACTGCATGCTCACCTACTTTTAGACATGGGAATAAATATTGTTGATGGGCAAGAACTGATTGTTAACTCAAGGAGATTTTAGGGTTGCCTACTCCTTTGAGTTCTATAAATAAGAGCCTTAGGCTCATTATTTGTTAACCTTTATTTACTACGCAAAATTGCTGCGCCATTTTTGCCAACTAGTTTGAAAGTGATTATTTGTTCACTCTTGGATGAGAGTTAATTGGTTTGATGAGCAACACGATTTCATGCCTTTGCATGTCCCAATTCTTTGTAACTCGTTGAAGCAATTTGAGAAAATCTGAAAGCGCTTGCATTTTGATCCAAATATTTGAGTTCTTTCAACATTTGATGTTTATAACTTCTTGTTTCAATCTCCTCCTCGGACAGGGGTTCCTCCTCCTTGGATATTTTGTCATTGATAGTTATTGTTTGATGTTGTTCAATGAATTGTCTTTCAGCCTACACTTTGGATAGGTGTCGTCACCTCCTCGAGAATCCTGTTAGCCAAGGCATTGTATATTATTGTTTCTAGTAAGTTGTTTCCTAGCCTATACCTCGGACAGGGGTTCCTCCTCCTTGGCAAGTCTGAGATCCAACTTACCGTAAAGAGTGTTTGCTTGCACAAAGCCTTATTCCTAGCATAGATCTGAGAGTTCAGAGCCTCGGACTCATTCCGGCAAGACGGTCGTACCAAGTAATCCAACCATCCATTCCAGCTTGTATGCCCTCATGCTCTATTTATCTTGGGGAGATAGGATAGATTAAAAGCTAGTTTAGTCATAGTTAAGATCTACAGAAACCAGAGAAAAGCTTAGCTACGGCGCATTGTGTTTGTGCACCCTTGTGTCATGCCTTTGAGTAAAAAAGATAGGAACCTTAGTCTACTGTACTTTTTTACACATAACATCAGCAAAGAGGGATCTTCCTCTCTATAATCCGAAGGAGCAGTACTATAACACTTGCAATAGTTGACCGTTTCCAATAAGCACTCCAGAGGTGCTAACTGAAACGCCAACAATATGTTAGAGGATGGCTAGCCATCCCTAGAATAGATGTGGGACATCTAGAGATACCCTAGCCGTCTTGGGGAATGCTAGCCATTGCGTAACGTACCTTACAATTTTTTTGACACCCCATGGACATTTCCTAAATTTTAACAAAAACGGGATGGGTGGGGATGTTTCCTACCTGTCCTCGCATCCCCGAAATATCCACTATAGGGACAAGATCATTTTGAGCAAGGGATGCATCCAGGGAGCAATTCTAGGTCTAGATTTTGTGTGGATGCGTTTTGGAGGATTTTCAACAAAAGCTCAACGGGGCAATAAGTAATGTGGAAATTAGGGCCAGCCTAAAGAGTTGCTTCTCAACTCTAATAGGGAGGAGGAAATATTTGAGGAGATGAAGTTGATTTTATCTTTGGTGGTTCGTAATATCCCCTTTTTATCCCTAATCTTTTCGATGATCGTTTGCCCATTTCCAGAGCCCCGTAGGCTATTCGAAGGCATTTCTAAGGATTCCAAGATTCTTGGAGGATTTTTGTTAGCATTTCAAGGGGATATTTGCAAGATGTTTTCCAGTGAGTTTTTTGGGTTTTTTTGGGCTTTTTGAGATCCCTGGAAGGAAATAAAATAATAACTTTTTGGAGCTCATCTGCATTATGTGGGATCATTATTATTAAGATTATGTTGTTGGATTTTCTCCAAGAACTTCCTCAAGACAAAAACCCTCATGAAGAATATCATCCACAATGGCAAAAGATCTTCCTTGGTTGATTGCTAATAGATTCATTTTGAGTCTATGTTGGTGCTTCATTGTTGTGATTTTCAGATTTAATCGAAAGTGTTTAATTTGCACAATATTTCGATAAATAATTTTGGAAGACAATTTGCAAGTACGATTGGAGATCAATTTGTGAAGTCTTCTCAAGCAAGACAAATTAATAGTGTTTTTAGAGGCTTATCAGACAATCCGACTTATTTGTGTAAGATAAATTATCCAATTTGGAAGGGGTTTCCAAGCACAAAATACCAAAAATGATAAGATTTGGAGATAGGAAACTATTTGTGAATGATTGTTGAAGGAAACAACTCACATTGCAAGTCGTGTGTAATCATTTTTGTTGGTCGTGGGTATTAGACCAGCTAAGCACATACCCTCCTATATAAGGTGAGCATGGAAAGCTTATTTGATGGACACATCCTCCCTAAAACAGATCAAGTCTGCATAATTATGGGTCTGTGAATCAATTCTCCATCATGGCCGCTTCTACATGTTGTTAGACGTGAATGTTGGCTATAGCTAGGTGCGGCTTCCCTTTTTGCTAGTGCAAGATTCCAAATTGTCTAGGATTGAACCTATCCTTGGTAGGCATGGGAGTTGGAGGTCTCATCCAGGCATCAATCATTGAGGTGTGGGAGTTTATATGGTCAATTCAACATACATAACGTCAAATTGCTACTTTGTTATATGACTATAAATGTGAACAACAAACTGTTAAACTTGATATTTAATTGTATATGAAGGTGTAATGTCCCCATTTTTACACCATGTTCTTTTGAGAGTTTTGGCCAGTTTCCGGGTTTTTTAAGTTTCCAGGAGAGTTGGGAGAACTCCAAAGTTCTTGGAGGAGGCAGCTTTGGAGTTACAAGGTTTCTTTTGTTGGCAATGAGCTTTGTGGGCAATACTAATCTAAATGACTCTGAAATGTTTTTTGACTTTTGGGGTGTTCCCCAAACTTCTTGGAGAGCACCTCTATCTATAGTAAGTCACCAAATTGGCTTCTATTATTCACCTACTGCCTTAGTATCACATTGGCATGGTCAAATTTGGATTATGATGTGTTTCAGGATTTTCCACAACTTGGGGTGAAATAATTAAATTATTTACTTAAGTTATAATGATTTATTGTTAGTTTTGATAACTTAAGTGTTATATCTTTTCGAAAAGGTACTTTAATTCCCCATTTGGATGCCCAGGAGAAATAAAGGGGTCTTGCACATGAAAAAGGTTTTATTTTATTTTAAAAGGGAATTTGATGGAAAAAGTGATTATATGTTTGCGCATAATGAATTATTTAATTTAAAGTAAAAGTGTTTTTCTGGAAAAGCAAAAAAGCGCTTTTTCAAAAAAAAACTATTTTTTTTCAGAAGAGCAACAAAAAAGCAAAAATGATTTTTCTGAAAAAGCAACAAAAAAGCTATAAAAGGAGGTTTTGGGGGCTCATTTGCATATGCTAAAGAATGATAATGCTATTCTATCGAAATTGCTTTGGTTCTCTTCAATCTTTGAGGAAAAAATCCCTCATAGATTTCTAGTTTCAGAATCGCAAGATATTCCCTAGGTAGACTATGATGTGATTCCAATCGGGAATCACCATTGGAGCTGATTTGAGGTTTCAATTTGGGTTTTTCAGTATGGACTATTTTGATGTGTTTTACGATTACATTTTGGTGTGATTCCTTTTCAAATTGCAGGAGTGTTGAGTGTGGAGTTTGGAGTGCTTTTACGGGGGCATACAATTGTTGCTACCAACTGCAACTATAGTTTCAGACCTGCAAATGTCTAATATACCCTTTCCAAAATAATGATACACATTTCATGAGTTTGGGTGTGAGTTGGCACCGTTGTTTAAGTGCCAATATAGTTGGTGATCATTTTGGCATGTTGGAGGTAGTTGGGTGAAATTTCCTAAGACATCTATCTCGTTGTCCAGACTGCTGCAGCAAAGTTTCAGACTTATACAGACTTCCATTTGCCATATTCTAAGGTATATTTTATATTACAATGTTGGGTGGTGTTGACATGGTTTTTGTGACCGCACCAAACAGCAGAACAAAATAGTCCAAAGGCTACTCCGTTCTCTCTTGATCAAAGTATTCCATGTGCTAAGATTGCGAGATAGATCACACGTTCAACTCCAAGGTTCCGAAATACTTGGAACACCCTCAGTTGGTTGATGTGTATTGCTGTGTTCTTACGAGGGGACTTACACAATTGTTCAAAGTTCTTGCAGTTAACAACAGATAGATGATTTTGAAGGGGATTTTGCGTGTATGATTTGGCAATGAGTTTGTTTTCCTAAAGCTAATCAGAAATGTACGGAAAGTAAATGGGTGTAAGGCCTAAGAAACTTATATCCTATTCTAAATGCAGGACATGTGGAGCTCAATTTTGGCAGACTTCAACCGAATTTCACCTAGCCTCACGTCGGACAACTTCAGCAAAATTGGTGCAATCTTCAAAGGGATAGCAAAGGATGTTCAGATTATAATTTAGCATACATACACCATCAAAACGACGCATATAAGTATACAAATCACAATCGAAGTTAAACTCAAGATAATTTCCAGTCGACCATGCAAGGCGAACTTATCATCAACAAGCCGCTAGTGGTATGGAATGAAAAGAAGCTACCTCAATAAAACACCACACATCAAAGTAAACTACTTGCATGAAAATTAAGCTACTTGGATTCGCAAGGAAGAAGAGACCTTGCTAGCTATTCATGACAAAGACGAATTTCACCATCAATGAAAAGATATATTATCATGAAAGTGTTACACAACAATCTCCACAAAAATTTTCAAAGGGAAAACTTTCTTTCTTCTCCACACTAAACAAAATGTCTACTATACTCTACTCTCTAGTCTCCAAGCTCTAATGCTAATGTCTGATCTAATTCTAATCTCTAATGAATTACAAATGAGGGGGACTCCCCCTTTTATAGATGGCCCAGTCCAAAAGACGGCTAGGGTTACAATCAATAGAATGGCTAAGATCGTGCCACCTCAGCCCTAACCCTAAAAACTGCTAGAATGGGGAGTGGTGTAATAAATGAACAAAGATTCCCACTCACTCCCAAAAATAGTAAAGGCAATAAATGCCCACAATCAGTCTTCTAGAAGATCCTCGTCCAGTAGTGCATTCCCGTTCTCCTTCTCTCTAGTTGCAAACTCAACGAACTTGCCAAGTATAGCCTCAACTTCCTGAACTGAAATGGGTGGAACACAATCTAGCTGGAACTCTAGCACCGTGACTGACGTCTCATGTCGTGCACAAGACTTTCTCCAAGCATCCAAGGAATCTTGCGTGCTCTGAATCAAACTGGAGAAAGTGGAGGTGTTCTCAAAGTCATCCTATGTGAAGGTCTTCACCTCTAAAAAGAAAGGCACCAGCCTACCCCTCAAATTATCAATATTCACCTCATTTGGATTCAACCGCCTAGCAAATATGGCCTCAAAAGTATTCTGAACTCCATCAATAATATTAGCCATAGCCTTCAATATCCTGGCTGAATCCGCCTGTGCTGCGTCGAAGAAACCACGTCCCGTGATCGCTAAAGAATACCATCTAGAGAAATCATATCTGTCATTCTCCTGAATGACCCCTCCATCAATCAACAATCGCAACGGAACATGCCTCAATGCCTCAAGATGCTGAATCACTTTGCTCTGATAGACAGAAGCATCACCCCAAGCATGATCAACTGCCTCCATCCGTGCCAAAATACTGGAAGCCTGCTGAAAAGCAAGAGCAAGGTCCTCCATAAACTTTTCTGTCTCAGCACGAACTCCTGTGACCCACTTGTTTGCTTCATGTGCCATCTTTCCCAACTGCATTAAGCCACTGATTGATTCTCTAGGTATCTCTGTTGGAGGCTCTATCACTAGAATCTCCTGCCCACGAGAACGAGACAACTACTGCACATATCCAATCAAGGCCTTGTGTTCTCTTTTTTAACTTCTTATACTTTCCTTCCTTCTTGAATAACCTATCTTTGAGGGCGAGGTAGGAGTTATCACACTCCTCTACAATCTGCACACCAGTGGGGCATCCTAACTCCAAAGTCGTGACCACGTAATTCTCTGGCAATGCTTCATCTCGGTCACAATCAACCTGTGGCACAGCAACGTGAAGGGTACGGGAACCATCCTCCTCAGTGGAGATCTTCGAAAACTTTCGTGCTCTCTTCTTCTGTGGAGGTGCACTGATCCTGTTCAAAAATTCTTCCATCTCAACTGCGGGATCAATCTCCTCACTGGGGCTTCTTCTCGTCTGTCTGTTGTGACCTTTTCACCACATCGCCCCATTCGGATAGGGGACCCCTGTATTTTTGCTCCGTTAGGTCTTTTGGCTTGGGTTTCCTCGCTCTCTAAGCTCTGTCTCACTACGGTGTTTGTCTTTAGGGTTGTGTGGAGTCAATTTAGAGCTTAAATCGTAGAAGATATTGACCAGAATTCTAGAAATTAGGGTTTCATCATTTTTGGTCAAGTCAAGGTTAAGTAGGGCCAGTAAATTGAAAATTGAACTTAGCAATGTTGTCAGTAGACATCCAGCAGGCTTCCAGCCAAATTTCATCAGATTCCGAGATACTTACTATTTTTAGTAAGTCTGCAATCCTGGGCAATCTGTCAGCATTTTCGAGATTCCAATCATCAAATTGCATTCAGAGTACATCAGACTGCTTGCATGCCAAATTTGAGCAAAATTGGACAACTTACTATTTTTAGCAATCCAGCTTCCAGGACAAATT
>VDFB02293677.1:0-18833 GCA_007258455.2 Sequoia sempervirens
TTCCTCATTGTTGTGTTCAATTTCAAGAGGATCTATGTTGGATGTTGGAATCAATGTCTTCAAAGGACTTCTAGCTCCTTTTTCAAGCTGCAAGCAACTTTCAGGCTCAAGATCTACTTCAACTTGATAAATGTTATTATTATAGACATATTTCATTATATGATGAAGGGTGGAAGGTACTAAATTCATCTCATGAATCCATGGTCTACATAAAAGAATATTGTATGAAAGATCATAAGGAATGACATGAATAGAAGTTTGCAAAGTAACCACCCCAACTATAATAGGAAAAGTGATTACACTGAGTGGTTGCTTTCTTGTATTATCAAATCCTCAAATAGAGATAAAATCAAGTATTATTTGTGACATGTCAACATGCAATTGATCAAGGAGACTCACACTACACATATTAAGGGCCAAAAAATTATCTATGAGGGTGGGTTTGATACCTTTGCAGTTGAATTAAACAATTATCATAAAGGAATCATGTTGTTTATGCAACTCCAAAGGAGGGAACTCATGTTGATGGAAGGTAATGTCAAGATTCTTTTTGTGAATGAGAGCTTCCACATCATTTGAAGTTGTAGCAGGAGGAATTGTGATTTGTTTTAAGGCTATTTGAAGAATGTTGTAATTTGGTGAGTTTTTCAAAGTAAATCCCAAAGGGAAATCTTTGCAGGACTATTCTTTAATTTTTCAACAAGATCATACTCCTTTGTGTGTGGGGTGTAACGAGGAGCGCTAGGCAGATTGGGTAAAGGTAAAGATGGTGAGATTGGTTGCGATGGGTGTGGATTATTTCAAGTGTTATATGTATGAGCAATAGTATTATAACTTGGTTGCTATGATACATTAGTTTGAGGTGGGTGAAGGGTGTAGTGAGGTTTATTGGAAGGATGAAGCAGATGCAAAGGTGGGTAAAGTGTGTAACGAGGTCTATTGGAAGGTAGGTAAAGGGTGTAGTGAGGTTGAATATTGTTAACATCCCATAACAAGTGAGAGTCTTCATTGTATATGAATGACATGTTATCTTTGTTTTGGATCATAATATCCTCCCTAGAAGGAGATTTCATAGGAGAACAACAAACCACATGTTCATGATAATTAAGTTTTGGTTCATCCAAAATAGCTTCATCACAACTAGGGGAATTATGAATGGTTGAATGTGTTTAATTATTGATAATGGGGAGATTAGGAGAAGACTTTATGAAATCATCTGGTGTTTGTAATGTCTCATTCTCTTGTGCCATATCCTTTACCCTACTAGGAGAGCTTGTAATATGTGAATACAAGGTTGAAATGTGCAAAGTAGCTTCATCACAAGTGGGAGAGGCATCAAGAGAAGAAAAATAATCACATTCTTGTTTTTCAATGATTGGATCCTTTTGATGAAGTATGTATTCTTGGATGGGGGAAACATTAGGAAAGGAAGCAATCAGATTCTCATGATTATCTTTGATTACCCCCCTTTTTCCAATATTGTCTTCCAAAATAGGGGAAGAAAAATAAAGAGGATTGTCATAGGTCTTAAAGATTTGTTCATCTAATGTCAGCATAACCTACACACAAATGTGTTGGTCATGATCGTTCATGAAAGTATTGTCACAAATAGGCAAGGTGCTGGGAGATGAATGGAGAGTAGGTAAGGTGGTGGGAATGCATTCATCTTGTGTTGCTACACTATCTTCCCAAGGGGAATGAGGAGAAGGAAAAACAAGACCTTCATGATGCTCAATGATTGTACCTTTGTTCGCCAAGATACCTTCATCACTAAAAGGAGAGATATTAAGGGAAGGAAAATTATGATCATCATTTTTATCTATGTTTGTATTCCATTCTAACACATCATCCTTACAAATGGGAGAGATATGAGGGAGTGTCAGTTCAAGAAAAGCATTAATATGTTCCTTCTCTTGTGCTAAGAGACTATCATAACTAGGGAATGCATTGAAAGAATGATTAACATGCTTATGAACTAACTTTTTCTTTGAAAATTTGGAGAAGATTGAGACTAATATTTTGAAATAACAATCTATGCTAACTCAAAATAAAATGCAAAGATCTGAAATGAAATGCAATTTTCAGATGACAATTGACTGATTATTACATGTAACAATGTGAGAATGCAAACTTGAAATTTAAACCATGGATGAAATGAGCTAAATTAAGCTAGATTAGATGAAATGCATGTTATAGAAATGCAACTAACTGATATAGGTAGGTTAAGGCACCAAACAAGCTGAAAAATAGAGTTTTGAGTTCTGTACAATGTTGTTTCACGGGTTAGAATGGACTGATTTGCCCAGGGTGGCAAATGAGTCCCAATATGATTTTTTTTCAGATTTTTCAAAAAATTTTGAAGGGTTTTTATGGTTTCTGAGTGGTATGATGTAGAAATAAATGAAAAATGAAGAATTTTAGAAAATTTACATGAAATTAGATGCCGAAAATGCAACCTAAATGCACTTTTTATGAATGCAAAATTTGAAACCTAGCATGCAAATTAACTAATGCAAACCCTAATGCAAAGTCACTGCAAGGCTAGATGAAGGAATCCAAATAAAAAAAGAGAAGTATTCAAAATGAAGGTTCACCAAAATGAAATGAAGGATTTTGGCACCCAAATCCTTTATTGCTCTCTTTTAGGGTTTTGTACCTAAAAGGGGAAAGATGGACCAAAATGCACAATGTTTCACTCAAGATTAATGTAAGGATAGATGGGATATTGATGAGAAATGTGTGTAGATGTATTTGAATGCTTAAAAATGAAAATAAATGAATGTAAACTAATCCAATACAGGATGCTAGAAAACATAGTGTTGATTGCAAGTATGAATTAGAAACCTAAACAAATGAAAACATAAATTGACAAAACTAAATAGAGTGTACATGGAGGTAGATTACTATTGCTAGAAGGTTCTGTAATGTTGTAGAAGTCACTATAAATGGCCACTGGGAATGATTCACCATGCATGGTGAATTAGTCTTGCTTCTGATGAAAAGTTGAGGAATTCTGACTGTCGGGAGCTGAATTCTGACAAGACCAATTTTCAGGCCTACAAATGGAACTCTTTCGCCATGGGTGAAGAATTATTCCACCTATAGGAATCTAAAAATTTAGGAGTTGATTCTATGGAGCTAGATCTGCACTTTTGCTTCCTATAGGTGTCTGTTTATGAAATTGTTGGATTTGGGTCTGAAAGTGACTTTTTGTTGATTCTTTGACTTGTTCAATGAAGAGATGACATGAATGAATTTGAAATCAAATATTCAATGATTCCTAATCTTACAAGATGTCTAGATCTGCAAACACACAAGAAGAAAAGAAGAAATTCTAATTGTTAGGACATGGGGGTTTGCCTTGGTCAAACCTCATTTAGGTAATTAAACCAAAATGATGAAATAATGGAATGAAGAATGCAACAATGGAATAAATTACCTTTCCATGATGAATGATCTTGAAATTCTGCAATGAAACATGTAGAATCAGCCCTTGGATGTCTTAGGAAGCTCAATTGATGACTTGCAATGGGAAAGCCCTAACTTGCTTGACTTGAGATAGAAGATAGATGAAAAATGATGTGAAGAATGTATGTGTGAGATGTAAAATTTAAAATGGGGAGAAAAACCCCTTTTTATACACACTTGTGCCTTAGTATCCCATTAATACCTCATCATAGGTTGACATGAGGCAAAATTAAACTTAAATTTCACTTTTTTTCCCGCTCAAAGGTCAAAATTTGAGCCAAATGGGACTCATTCACCACACATGGTCAATGGGACTGATTCACCATGCATGGAAAATGGGTCCCACAGGGGCTATTTTGATAGCTCAAATGCCAAGAGATTGGGAAATAGGGTCTAAAATGCCATCTTGTCAGGTATTTGATCAATTTGAACCTTGGGATGCACAATATGGGTTAATATGGTGTTATTAATGATGATGTAAATCTCAAACAGGGCTTGGGACACATAAATCAATGTGGAAGTGTGATTAAATACACTTTACAACACTAAAATAAGGTCCATATAGCCTAGAAAGGCACACGAACCAATGTGAATTTGCAAGACACATTACAACACTAGTTTGTCATTAAATTTAATTCAAGAAATTTCTAGATTAATGTAATAATGTTATTAAATATATTTTATAAATTTTGAATTAAGAAGAAATAGGTTAATTAAGTCTAGAAAAGTGTGAAAGTATCTTACAACACTTTACAACACTTTTACAAGATGTCGTTAAAAGCATATTATTCAACTTATAAGGGTCCAAGACCTAGTGTGGATGTATAAAATGTCTCACAACACCTAGCACAAGGCCTCATTAAGTTAATTTATCATGAACTATCCCATGTCAAGAAAAGGGTCCTTTTTTCTATGGCACAGGTTTTAAGTTCTAATTTCATGTATGTCAGCCTTTGGGATCTAATACGTGGGATATTAGATGGATTTACTATATAAATGAGCTTTCAAATAATTATATCTACATGATCTCAAGTCAAGCATTCAAGAGCTAAGCATTCCAAGACTTCACAAGATCATCAAGAGAGCATTCAAGATCATTTCTAAGGCATTCAAGAGAACAATTCTTCATCAATTGTTGCATAAATTCAAGATCCATCATCATGTCAACCATACCAAGCATCAAGCATGTTATTGAGCTACTGTTGTGGTGTAGAATTGAAGATCCAATATCAAGCATTATTCTACTCTTATTTTCAAGATCAAGATCTACATCCTTCATGGCCATTTCATGTTGAGTTACAACTTTAAAATACATCATTTACAAGGCATCATTCAAGGTATTTTTGTCCATGATTCATGTTCTTTGTTCCATGTTTCATTCCTTCATTTTATTTTCTCATCATTTGGTTCAATTACCTACAAGGGGTTTGACCAAGGCAAACCCCTATTCCCCAACAATCAACACTTTTGCTCTCTTTCTTTGTGTGATTGTAGATCTAGGTACTTTGAAAATTTGAAAATAATTAAAGATTAGGTTACAAGCTTGGAGCAAGTTGTTGGAGTTGTTTCCCCATTTGCAAGGTTGTATTCTTCACTAAAAAGTGACCTACAACCCTGAAATTAGGGTTTCTGATTCAGAAACAAAGAGGAATAGAAAGAGCAGACATGGAAAGTAAAATTAAAATTTTAAAGCTCTAGAAATCCCTAATTGTACTCATTCTTCTAAATTGGCGAATGAGTCCCATTTTAGTTCAATTTTGAGATTTTTGTAGTTTTGGATATCCTTTTTCAAGAAACCTGTTCCTATACAGAAACCTAGATCTGGGACTGATTCACCCACATTGGTGAATTAGTCCCAGTAGTCCTAAATTTTAGGATTTACAATATTTTCAGTTTTCATTCAAGCCTCTACAAGTTTCCAAGGGCACACTTTTAATTTTGTAGGCTTTTGTTATGATTTATATGCATTTTTAGGTCATTTTGTAAATCATTGCTTCATATTATGGTTTAGTATTACATTTTGCATTGCATTTATCTTTTTGTAGTGTCAAAAAATGTCATCGAGGCATTTTCACACTTGTTTGGTCCCTCCTTGTGAATTTAGGATTAATGTTACCTTTACTTAGTGTTGTAATGTGGTAGGCACATTCACATTAAGTCTTGGGCCCTTGTGTACTAATGGATTTAAATGGTACATTGCTAAAGTGTTGTGAAGTTTTGTAACTCACTTTCACAATTTTCTAAGGTCTTATTAATTAATTACACCTAAAAGACCTCTTTTTAATCTTAACCTTGCCTTACTTGAAGTGTTGTAAAGTGTTGTAACACAATTTCACACTTCTCGAGGCTTGTCATTAATAGTTGGGATTTCTTATGCTTTAATTGGCCCTATTTTTCATCCACAAGCCTCATTTATTACATATTTTCAAGGATAATCTCGACACCATTTAGTACCCAATCATAATTTAGTTGTTTCTTGCTTAAGTGTGGCCTAGATTTAGTGATATGGGACTCATTCGCCACTTTGGGTGAATGGGTCCCACCTAGATTTTTGGGTCTCAAACCTATTTTTACACCTTTTTAAGAAATTTTGAATTTTGGTCTCATACATTATGCCATATGGGACTCATTCACCATCTTGGGAAAATGAGTCCTATGTGGCCCAAAATTAAAATAAATTCAAATTTCTAGTGATATTTTATTCTCCTAGATCTGATGTTGGATTGTAGTGTTGTAATTTTGGGAATTCTTGCATAACTGAGTATAAATACAAGGTTCTTTCACTCATATTTTCACCTAGCAAATTTTACAAGCTCAATCAAGTATGCACAAGAGTATTCAAGAGAATTCAAGTGTCTTCAAGAGCATATTTTCAAACACTTTAGAGCAACATTCAAGCACCAATCATCATGTCAAAGATTTCAAATGTCATGTTTGTTATTATGCTAACAAATATGGTGTATGATTTTGTGATTCAAGCAAGTGTTTCATTCAAGATCAACATCATTCAAGCAAGATTCAAAGTCTACATTCATTTCAACCATTTCAAGCATAATTGCAACACCCTATTACTAGGGTTTGGTGAGTTGCAACATTGTTATTTGTTCATTCACCATTCTCCATTCTTATTTGATTTCATTTCAAGGATTGATTTAAAAAATGGGGTTTGACCAAGGAAAACCCATATCCACTAACCCAACAAAAATTTTCCCTCTTCTTTGTGTGTGATTTACAGGGCTAGGTTTCAAATTTCCTAAGGAGAAAGATTGGAGAAAATGTACAAATCGTTCAAAGTTGTCAAAGTTGTCATCAAGCCTTGGATAACCTTGGAGAAAACCTACAGGTTGCAATTCAAAGATTCAGATCTAGAAACCAATCAGGAAGGAAAAAGGAAATAGAGAAGAGTAGGATCAACCTTTGAAGCTTTAGAAAATCTCAACTTGATTGATTCACCACTTCTAGTGAATGAGTCCTAGTTCCAGTTAGTTTTTAGGACCTTGTAGATTTGGATACCCTTTTGGCAGAAACCTGTTCCTGCACAATTTTCCAGAAACTAGATTGATTCACCCAACTTGGTGAATGAGTCCTAGTCATTAGTAAAAGAAAAATTTCCAGTAATTCAGACCTCCCTTTAGCCATCTCCAGTTTCCCAGGTGCACACCTTCTTGTCTTCAGTTTTCTTTTTTATTTCATTTACTTTTCTAGGTCATTTAGTGTCACTTTGCAATCAATTAGGGCTTTATATTTCATCTTGCATTTCATTGTCTTTTCCAAGTCTAAACTTGGTGGTGAACCCCTCATTAGATCATATTCAACCCCTCAAACAACCCCTTTGCAAGATCTTTTTACCCTTTTCAATGAGATCTCAAGGGTTTGTTCTTGAGTGAAAGTGAAAATTGCCCCTTTTAGGTACCTAAACCCTAAAGGTGGGAGAGAATTTTTTTTCCACCTTTCACTTTCCAAGTCTTGACTTGGTGGTGAACCCCTCATTGCTTCATAATTAGACCCTAGGAAATCCCTATTGCAAGATCTCTTTCTGCTTTACATACTTAAGGCTAAGATCTCTAGGGTTATTCTTGAATAAAATTGGGAAGTGGGTGTGCTCTATATCCTAAAACCATAGGATAATATTGTGCCACTTTTTCTATATTTCACATGGTTTAAAAAAATATGTACTAACAAGATTTGGGTGCAAGAAATAGAAGAAGAAATAGATTCCATTCATAGGAATCATACATAGTAGTTTACAAAAAATCCACATGACACTTGAAAAATATTGTTACTAAGCTCAGTTCTACGAGAATAAGTATGATAGTGATAGTAATGTTGAAAGATACAAGGCATAATCAATTGATAAAGGATTAACATAGAAGTATGGGACATATTATGAAGAGATATATGCACTAATAGAAAGATAAGGGTGCATTAGAATTATTATTTCATGAGAATATTAGAAAAATGGAGGATACATCACATGGATGTGAATAGTTCCTTCTTGAATAAATGCTGAGAAGAAGTCTATGTTCAATAAAAATATCATTTTGAAGTGCAAGGTAAATAATAAGTCTACAAGTTGAAGATGGATTTGCATAGCCTCAAGAAATCAAGAGAAGAAAATTTTAGTGCACTCCTTACTACAAAAATTAAGGCAATCTTATTCTTATTGCAAGTTTGTATGTTGATTGTAAGTTATTAGTTGTTAAGGTGATGGATGAATTCAAAATATTTATGATGAATGAATATACAATGAAATATTTCAATCTAATGTAATACTTATTACTTGTAGGAGCTCATTAAAGTGAGTATATAATTTTTAGTTTTCAAACAAAGTATGAAAATTATATGCTGAAGAAATTTAATGTGGCTGATTATAAAATAGTTTGCACTCCAATTTATATTGGACTTATGTTATGTAGAGAATATGGTGCCAAAATAGTTGATGATAAAACTTATAACAATATTATTGGAAGTTTGATGTGTCTACCTCACACAATATTAGACATCGCTTATTCAACTTGTATTGTTTGATGTGTAAAGGAAAGGTAATACAAATTTTGATATTTATTATTGTAGACATCCAAATTTAGACACTTAATTTATCCAAATTTATCACTTTTCATCTAAACAACCTCTTATCCAAGTTAATTAAGTAATATTACTATTATTTAATTAATATCCTTAATTCTATCAAATCCCTAAGGTATTTAATTAATAATTAAATACCTTACCCTCCTTAATCCTCTCTTCATCAAATAAATTAAATAAATATTACATTTGTTTAATTCCTCACATGTCATTTTCATCTAATCCTAATCCATCTCCTAATTTCTTCATTAGGGATGTGCATATGCCTAATCCTTGATTAGGATGTGTCACATCCTCCAACTTTTGCAAGTTGGCTTCAAATCCTCATTCAGCTTTCGGTATGTCCTCTAATTCTTGATTAGTCAAACCCTAATTAGTACCTTGGTCTTCTCCCACATCCACGAATTTTTAATTCCTTTTTTATTCACCACTAGGCTCCTTTCTTCCCCATGTGAATTTTTAATTCCTTTAATTCTCTGATCCCTTTTCATGCATCTTCTAGAACCTTTGACTTGTCACATCAAATCACATGTGACAAATTCCCACCTTTTGGGAACCTTGTCTTATCCACTAGATTCTTCCAATCATTGTGAATTTTTAATTCACTTTTATTCTCCCAAAGCTTTCCCTCTCCCCATGTGATCATTGAAAGGTCACATAAAAGTACTTGGGAAGGTACTTGTCCTTCCTCCACCTCATGTACCTTTTGGCCACCTCACTTACACATCATCTCACCCTTAGCCCTCTCACATTCCACATGTCAAAATGTGAGGGCTTGTGAGTCCTCAAATCACCTTAGCCCTTCATCTTGACTTTGTTGGATAAATCCCAACCATTGAATTCTCTAGAAAATTCAAGTTTCTTTATAAATACCCCTTCCTCTAAGGCATTTAAAAAAGTATTAGCCATTTTGCAACTAAATACTACCATTTTGTGCACTCATCTAGCCATCAACTTTCATCCATTTGCATCTACATTCAAGCATATAGTCGAGACTTGCATTTAGCCATATCAAGAGCCATCAAGGAGCATACAAATTAATCCAAATGAAGGGCCAACCAAGGAGTCTTCACCAACAAGGAAGGTATATAATCAATCCACATTTGTATTTCATCTATTTTCCTTGTTTTACCACTCTTTAGGCTAATCATTGAAGTGTTCTTAGTGTTTTATCATTTGCATTTTAAGATATTTTGCACATTAAAATAGGGTAAAATTCCAAAGTACACATTTCTGGCATGCTAGGTGGGACCCACAAATAGGTTCCTATATTTCACGTTTACTATTGTTGAGATTTTTGGAATACTTGGCGTGAGTAGGCGATTCACGTACTGATTTCTGCCCGATTGGGGTGCCTAGTTTGCCCGCCGATGAGGTGATTAAGCCGCGCCAATTTACTTGTGGTAGCGTTGTACTTTGTTTACTGCCGGTGCGTGATTATAATCCCCTAAGGCTGCGAAGAAATTATTTTCTATCGCAACACTTTACTCTGATTGGTGATTACACCCCTAGATAGAAAATTATTTTTGTACTAACGCTGCTGCGGTGGGAGCAATTGCGCTGGAGGCTAAAGAATTATTTTTAAATGCCTAACCGCTTTACTGGTGAAGCGTTAAGCCTGAGGCCTGAAAGAATTATTTTCGTACTAACTTACTTCTTGTAGTGAGAGTGGAATTCGCTAGGCTGAAAATTGGCACTGCCATTACTTCGCACTTTCTTTGTGGTGATTGCGCCCCTAATTTCAAAATATTTTTGTGCTTGCTAACACTTTCTCTGGCAGTGAAGCGATTGCACAGGCTGCGAAATTGGGCGCGTGCTGGGTGCTTTGGTTTGAAAAGGTAACCTTTCTTGTAATTAAGGGCAATTATGCCCCTTTGGCTGAAAATTATTTTATGAGCTAACACTTTCCTGTAGCGAGGCGACTACGACCCCTTGGGCTGGAATTTGTGCTAACACTTTTCCGCAGTGGGGCGATTACACCCCTGATTTTTCGCAGTGGGGCGATTACGCCCCTGATTTTCTGTAGTGAGGCGATTACGCCCCTAATTTTCAGTAGTGAGGTGATTATGCCCCTGATTTGTTGTAGAAGGGTGACTGCGCCCCTTGGAAGGTAAAACTGTTATCTTGGCTTCAATTTTTTTTTGCTATTTTCTCCTAACATTGTTCTTGCAAGGATACATGTGTTTTTTGCTAACTTTTTTGTAGCATATTCTTGTGAAGTTGATGAAGAAAGCAGGATAAAACATCTAACATTTGCTTGCAGGGCTATCGGTTCACTCAAAAAAATTTAAACTATCCTTGATGTTTGCATTAATCTAAGAACATAGTTTAATTAGAGGGAGTAATATTCATTGCTTGCTATGCTTATCTTTTTGTGTTACCCAAAGGGAGCATTAGCTTGTTTTCGCTTTCCCCTTGCACTTTGTGTGAGCTTGGGGAGTAGTTGGAGATGGTTAGTGCTTTCTTTATAGTGGGACCTACTTGGGGATTTCATCACCCCAAGGGACAATTCCAACCACGCGTACCAGCGGGGTATATAAAGGGGGGAGAGTGAAAGTTGTACCCCAATCCAGTTACGTCATAATTGGTAGAGCATTGAAGCTAGGGTGATACCTAGATAGACGTGAAGAGTTGGTCTGAGCCCTTTAGTATCTTGCTAGGGTTCCTAACTCACGCTTGTGATGAGCTGGTGTTCATGGTTGTGCCTCATGTATCGAGAGTATACCGAGGACTCCATAGACATCTTGTGCATCCTATATTAAGACCTCTTTGGCCATACCCTTAACACTAATCATAGGGTTGTGTTTGCTTGAGAGTGTTTTCTTGTGAGAAACCAGTGAAATTTTTGATAAATTGGCCTTATCATTGTCATTTTAAAGTCCTTTCCATAGTCATTTTCATCAAACCAAGCCCCTGATTTACCGCAGTGAGGCGATTACGCCCCTAATTTACCGCAGTGAGGTGATTACACCCCTAATTTTCTACAGTGGGGCAATTATGCCCCTGATTTACCGTAGTGAGGTGATTATGCCCCTGATTTACCGCAGTGAGGTGATTACACCCCTGATTTACTGCAAAGGGGCGAATTTTCCCTCCTGAACACCTAAAATCACCCCATTTGGATCTGTTTAGCCTATAAACCATCATTTAATCATTCCCAACCATTATCTCATCATCCCAAGCCTCTGTTTTGTCACTCTAAGTCTCCCAAAACCTCCATTTGATCATTTAAAACCTCCATCTCATCATTCCAAACTTTTGTTTAACCATTCTAAATCCCCATTCACTCTCCACAATCATCCTTAATCCATCCGCTCATTTTAAATTACCCCATAATCCATTTAAAAGTTTGTACCCTCACCTAGCGAACATCATAATTTTACCATTTACATCACCAAACACCACTCATAACCAAACCGCCTTAACCTTGTATTACAAAGTGGTTACCCAAACATAACCAAACCACCTTAACCTTGTATTACAAAGTGGTTACCCAAATTGACCATAGCACTTGAATTTGATTATTAGTCTTTAACTTCAACCCAAATCAATTTTCTTCCATCTTGAGGCGAATTCGATGTCATAAGTTATCATTATCGTCGGCCCAATCAATCCATTTTCAATCTCAAAGTGGATTCGGTGCCATGATCATCCTCTTAATCAATCAAAGCTCTAGGTCACTAAGGGTAACTTTCTTTGATTAAACTCAAGGTCTATCTCACATCTTTCATCATCCAATCATACCCATCTAATCATCCAAATCTATCAAATCCAATCATTTTGTCAAATCATCCAATTACCTAATCAATCAAATCACATTCGTTTTATCACCACAATCCTATCCAATCTGATCTATTCAATCAAAATCCAATCAACCTTATCCAATCCAATCCAATCACATCACCTTCGACCCAATCAATCTACTTCCATCTCAAAGTAGATTTGGTGTCGATCGTCAGAATCAATCCCATCACATCATCCAATCATCCTAATATGAGATTTAGTCCAACCCTAATTTGAGCTTAACCTAAATTCTGATTTGAGCTTTAGTCCATTTCCATCCCAAATTGTTGACCCGTCTTGTTTATCCTTTCACCATCATGAATCCTTATCCTCCATCAATAGTGGTCAAGGGAAACCCTAATTACATTGACAACGATAACGAAAGTCTTTTCGATCAAGAGGAATATGACATAGATTCCCTTGACACTATCATTGCTAGTAAGCTTTCTCCACCAAATTTCCAAAATCCAATCACCCTTTCGAGTTATCCCGTTATGTCTTCATCCATGCCTAATCATGTTTCTTATGCTACCTTTGACAAGGGATATCCGTCATATCCATCATACCCTTCATTTGCATCATCCTCTTATACAACACTCGCATCCTCTTATCCTAGTCTACCATCTCAATACCCCTATCCTAATCCCCCATCCACATCCTCCTATCTAAATCCTTCATCCGCATATACCCACTACTCTAATCTTCCATGCCAATCTGCTCAATCTAATCCTACATTCGTACCTTTGTATCCTAATCCAACATCCACATCAACTTATCCTAATCTGACATCTGCAGTTCAATATCTCAATCCACCACCTGCACCCTCATGCCCTAATTCACCGTCCCAATACCCCTATCTTAACCCTTCATCTAATCTTAATCCCCCATCTATTCCCAGTCTTGCATCCAATCCCATTCCCACATCTAATCCTAGTCCACCAATCCCTAGTCCCAATCCCCCAGCATTCCATAATCCTTCATCCCCTCCTACCATGCCATCTCAGCCTAGAGTATTCAAGTTTTTCACTCCAAAAGTTCTCCAAGGACTTATAACAAAGAAGACATCTCCCACTCAACACCTTGAAGTTATGGAATCATGCCATCCCAACCCATCATCCATGATCATTAGAGATGAGACCCTTCTCCACCCAACACCTATCATTGATGGTACCACCCCTAGCACCACTCAAACCATCGAACCCATCACATCCCCTACCATCACATCCTTTGAATCCACTGAGCCCCCATCTCCTACCATCACATCCTATGAATCCGTTGAACCCCCATCTCCTACCATCACATCCTCTGAATCTGTTGAACCCCCATCTCCTACCATCACATCCTCTGAATCTGTTGAACATCCACCTCCTACTCCAAGAGTTATTGAACCCATCGATGATGCCCAAATCTATTCTGATGACTGCATCGAATCCTCCATCCTTCCATCTCCCCAACTTGAAGAGTCTCTCCAACACTTTGTCATCCTTCCATCCACACAAGATGTGTCATGCCAAGAGTCTAATCCAAAGCATGCCCACATATCCCCTTCTCCAAATCAAGATCCTACCATCCTATCTAGTTCACCTCAAGATCACAGCCCCCCATCCATTCCACCCCATAATCCCCTTGTCTCCACTACTCCATCTTCATCGCATGAGCCCACTACCACAAATCCAAATCCTATCATATCCCTTGATCCCTCTCCTGATACCACCTGTCCAAATGATGCTATCCCATCATCTCCCTCTCATGATCCCTAATCATCGCCTAAAACTACTATCCCCACACCTCTTGCATATCCCCTTGGTACTCTCACATTCTTCCATGGTGGCTTCCTTGCAGAAGAAAAACACAGTGTATTTACCACCCATCATCCTCCACCTAATAAGGGACTCGTAGCATGTTTTCAGAATAACACAAATCCTATCATGGATCACATGCTCAAGAAAATGAACTATCAAGGAAGAGGTCTAGGCATTCATGAGCAAGGTATTTTAGAGCCCATCCAAGTCAAAGAACAAATTTGCATGCAAGGTCTTGGACCTATTTCCCAAGACTCACAATCTAAAGATGTTGGTACAACCTCTAGATGTCCTCAATGAGCCTTTTCCAAAAGAAATGTCGGCTCTTCCCATCAACCCACTAGATCATATGCTACCATCCCTCCTCCTCTATTGTATTGCCTCAAAACAACTGTCCATATTCCCCCTTCATATGCTCCATCCATTTTGGGTCCTTACATCCCTCCATCCACCATATCCCATCCTTCATTTACTCTATCCATCTTGGGTCCGTATATCCCAAGCTCACCTCCTTCATCTCATCCTTTCATCCATCCAACACCTATCCATGTCATCCATCATAAACATCCCTCTCACATGTCCCCTAATCAGGATCAACAAAGGCACATACTCGCACATCCTCCATCTACACATAATCCTACCTTCGTCACTCCACATCATCCATCTCCTCGCACCCATCCCATTGTTACCAAAAGCACTTTGGGTATTAACACAAGAATGTATCAATCTAAAGATCCACATGAATCTAAAACTTCCGATGTCCCCTCCAAAAGACATGGTGAAGAGAAGAAAAATCTAAATCTAAATCCACATCAAATCCGTAGGCCACAAAGGCCCACTGTATACACCTAAAAATGGTCACATCACATAGTCTGGTAATTAATTAAATATTCAAAATATTTAATTAAATCTTCAAATTCCATCTGCATATAAATAAATTTAAATAATTTATTTATATTTGTTCATTCTTTCATTTCGATTAAATAAATAAGTTTATTTAATCACTTTTCGTATTCATTTCTTAATTAATTAAATAAACATTACGATTTATTTATATTAATTATCAATAATCTTGGCTTGAATATTTTATTCAAATAAAGATTAAATATTTCTCTTTTTTAAATTAATTCCTCTAAATATCCTTTCACAATTAAATGTTTCAAAATATTTAATTAAATTCTTCTAATATCCTTTCACAATTAAATATTTCAAAATATTTAATTAAATTCTTCTAATATCCATTACAATTAAATATTTCAAAATATTTAATTAAATCTTCTATAGTCCTAAAATCAAAAATCAAATTCAAAAAATGAAATTAAATAAATTTATTTATTTAATTAATTTGGGGAGTATCTTCAACAGCTGTGAAACAAACTGCCAAAATAGAAAATTAAATTCCTCTATTTCTGTGCAGGCTTGTTCCTATGGGTTGAAGACAAGCATCCATTCTTCTCTCCAACCTCCCAACCTCTTCCATCTTCTTCTCAACCTCTCCATCTCTCACCATTCAATTCTACCAGACAATCTCACTGCTGTTGATCCTTGCCAGCCAGGATTTTGCCTGCAAAAAAACTATAAATAAGAATGTCGGGTCTTTGAAATCATATAGAAGCTTTTAGCAGGAAAATTATAGTCAATTTGCAATAACATAGCCTTCATAAGCCTTTTAGCATTCCCATTTCATAACCATAGTGTAGAATCATGGCATATTCATTTCAATTCATAGCATCTTCCATTTACAGCCCCTGTGCATATCTGTCAGCATCCTCATCTTCACCAGCATATAGGATAGAGAACTTCTTTTGCATACTCATTCTGCATATTGCCATTTGGAGAAGCCAAGATTACACAATCTGAGAGCAGCAGCTTCGAACAAATCTCTGGAGATAGAGAAAGATGGAACGCTTCTGAAGAATTCTTTTTTTATTTAATTTTATTTCAATTTCTTCAGTTTAAAGTTTTATCATTTGTGTTTATTGTTTTCAATTAGATTACATATTAACATATACACACCCACCAAAGCAAAGATCAAAACCATGTGGATCCCAAAGAAAAAAGATGCAATGCCATCACATGAAAAATCTGTAAGAACATCCAAAGTCGCTAATCCAAAACCTAATCATAGACCCCTTTCATCTCCTAAGTCTGTTTTGGGTCCCTGCCATCCGAGAATTGCGTCGTCATTACGTTTCTCATTTCCGCCAGATCATCCATCTTTCCGCATCACACTTGCCAATCGACGGTCTAAACATCTCCCATCGCCATCACCCCCATCCATTCCATCGCCGCGCAGCATCCATCCATTATCCATGTATCTCCTCTCAAATCCCTCTAATTGTCACTGCGCAAATCTATTTATCTCATGAGTTGTACCAATATCCAATAGTTGGTTAAACCAAAGTTGGTAATGCTCCATATAGAACTAGAAGCAAGTCCTTCATCCATATCGCTTATTGCATGTCTTCAGAATGCTTATTTTCCTCCTACATCGCCCATCATCATAAGCATGGTATCAAAATTCAAAAAGCCAAAAAATAAACAAACAAACAAAAAAATAAAATAGTGAAGCCAATTAAAGTATTGAGAACGGCGTAAACGGATAAAATTACTATGATGAAAACCTAATAAGCAGATTATCGTATGACCCTATTTGCGCGGGGAGGCTTCGACCATGCATTCCTCATCCGGCTATGCTTCGGCTATCGTCCTCTTCATAAATCCACTCCATCCACCTGCTTCTACATCTGTCGTATCCCGCGTTTATCTCCTATCCCATGCAGCTTCTTTGTGGTCTTCCAGTCCAAAGCGAGGACCCTATCTATACATGGCGCAGCACCTCAGGCGTATACATTCCCTTCATCCATGCTCTGTTGTATTCCTTGGTCACCCATCCTATCCTCCTCTAGTTATCTCCTTTTCCCATCCACTCATCTTCCATCCCTCATGCCTCATCATATATGACATATCTAGAGTGGAGGCATCTGCTTCCTTTGTGACATAGTCCTTGGAGACATCATCTATTATAACATCCCTTCCATCTCCCCATCCTTATCTTCGTATCCATCTATCCTAGCATCCCTTTCATCTCCCAACCCTTATATCCCTATCCATCTATCACAGTATCCCTTCCATCTCTCCATCCTTATCTTCATATCCATTTATACTAGCATCCCTTTCATCTCCCAATCCTTATATTCCTATCCATCCAAACAATCCCTCCCATCCTTCATCCCTATATCTCTATCCATTCTTTCATCTTTATCCTCATCCCATCTCACAATCCCTTGTCATTGGTATTTTGTTATAGGCCTCCTTCCATGCAACCCAATTCCATCACTTCTACTTCTTTTACACATCTTTTCAATCTCTTATCCTTTCTCAATATTCATCTCCCCATCATACCATCGTCCCAAGTCATTTTAATGATTTGGATAACTATCCCATCCCTGAGCTTTATGTGATCGTCATCATTCTATCCAATTCAATAGGTTTATCCAATCTCATCATAACGGTCCCATATTTTTATCCACTTGTCCTATCATTATCCTTTATCCATCATTTTCCTTTGGTCTTTGGTCGAACTATGTTGCCCCTGTGCTTTCACGTAGGCAAGGTCGATCACTTGATCCACCCCCAGGGCTCCTCTATCATCTATCGTCTACCGTTACATCATCGATCTTCATTTCCCACTTGGCTCCTCTATCGTCTATTGTCTCTCATCGATTGCCATTATCCACTTTACTCCTTTTGTCCATCCTATCTTTACCATCCATCAAGGTCTCCATCTTGGTCAATCGTCGGCCTTTTATCAAACTATGAGGGCTCTGCACTTTTACATAGGCAAGGCTAATCTTTGATCAGCCCCCGAACCCCTAGGTCTTTAGGGTGTGTCAATCTCATGTCTTATCTTCCTTGTGTAGTGTCATCAAGCTATGCCCTTATCTAGCTGGTTCTTAACAAACAAGATCCACTTGTATCAACAAATCCAATAAGTTTTGAATATCCTACGTCATATCGATCTTTTAGCTTAGTATCCATCATTGGTCTCAACAGAATGCATCCTTCCTAAAAGACCTCATCAATCCCATCTATCCCCTTGATCCTATGGCAAAGGACATTTGACATTAATTGTGATCTTTTAATGATTTGGGCATTTGTTTATCATTTGAGTTCCCTATTATCACTTGTTAAGGCCACCATGATCCATCATACTATGGCGTGTTTTGATTGGTCCACATAGGGGCATATCTTGATCTTTTATTTTTATTTATGTCTTCTTGGTTGTCTCATGTAGTACCCACCAAGATCCTTGTGGTCTTGTGTTATGCTGGGGCATCCTTTTGTGCTTGTGGTTATCTCAATACCTGGCTCGACCAAGGTCTTCATGACTTTGGGGTGTTGGGATAGCCTTCTTGTCTATCGTGTTTGTTTCATGCATTAGACACTAATATGCCTTGGTTCCACATACCTTGGCACTTGGTGTCTTATGCTATAGCAAAAATCAGTGCTCCAAAGATGGCAAATTGCATTAGGATTGTATTTCATTTCTATCATTTGGCATGCATCCCCCATCCTCTCATCTATCAAAATCCCCCCATCCATTCATCCTTCATCCTCGTCTCACCTATTTATCCAACCCCCATCCATTCCCTTTAGCCTAAATCATCTAATCATATCCTTGGTCTTGTTCTC